>CAXHSM010000186.1:77500-105313 GCA_964019185.1 Maratus speculifer | reverse complement strand
AAGTGCTCGTAGAGGAGTTGACCGGTCGCTGGAATTTGTTTACCGGGC
The DNA here is from genome assembly GCA_964019185.1 of Maratus speculifer. Classification (NCBI taxonomy): domain Eukaryota; kingdom Metazoa; phylum Arthropoda; class Arachnida; order Araneae; family Salticidae; genus Maratus; species Maratus speculifer. The sequence continues at coordinate 105,265 of CAXHSM010000186.1, read as the reverse complement.
GGTACGTAAAAACAATCGTCTTTTTGTATGATATCACCCGACGAACGAATCATGTACGTTTCCTCGTCGGAAAATTCGTGTTGCCATAAAATCAAATGATTGCGGGCGAATTGAAATCGGTTGATTTTGTTATGCGGTTTAGAAAAGGTCACGTGGTCGGACGGGGGACGAAGAGGTTGTAAAGGAACAGTCGGTTCAGACACGGTCGGAATACTCTCGCAGTAAAAATACCAGAAATAGAGTAAGAGCAAGGTGATGCTGAAAACGGGAAACATCTTATTATTCAAGAGATGGATTCCACTATTGTATTTACCAAAGAGCAATGTCAACAGTGGTCGGAAAAAACTCGGACGGTACAATGTTGTAAAACGCCAAATTATGTGAAATATTTGAAACAAGATCGAGCCATGGACGAGATGCCCAATCTGTATAAACAATGCAAAAATTGTAGAAGAGTTGTACGCGTAAAATGATTGAAAAAAAAAAAAAAAAAAAAAAAAAAAAAAAAAAAAAAAAAAAAAAATTTTTTTTTTTTTTTTTTTTTTTTTTTTTTTTGTTAAGCATGTGATAGGTTATAAATACATGCAGTTTTACCCAAAATTTTCTTTGACCTACTGCATCATGCCAGCAAATGCTAAAGATTTCGCATTTTTAAAAAATTACACGAGGAGCGTCTTTGGAAACAATAAATCTTTCCCATGCCCTCATTGCAGAACCATTCTTTTACCCAAACAATTCGAAAAGCATTGTTCCCAAAACCACGATTTAAATTCTCGACTCCGCTGCGTTTGGTGTCTGGGTAAGGTCTCTTGGAAAAGCGGACAGAAAAATAATCGGGTCGATCACCTTCTTCCGTGTTTTCGTAAATTTATGAGACGCGTCAGAGTTCAACCGAAACCACAACCGCCCGAAATGTTTACTCCATCAATCAAACCTAAACCCACGGCTTTCGACACGAAGCCCATGGCCGAGATAAAGTGTCTGTTCGGTCACGTTTTCGAATTTCCCCCCGCGCGCGCCTGCGATCTCGTCTGGCCCATGCCCCTGGACCCCAACCCGCTGACTTTCGAAGACGAGTCTCTGAACCGGGCCGTCTCCTGCGTCCGAAAGTACCTGGAACTGGGAGACGGGGCCGAATGGTTTCACGCCATGGTGCGAACCGTTGCGTTTCCCGGTTTCCTGGAAGCCATGGACAGGGACGAAGGCAGGACTCACACCCTCCCGTTCTCGTGCTGGTGCGACGGAGGCCAGCCCGAAGAACCCAGACTCAGGCAACACAGGCACATGATCGTGGTCTCGTCTCCGCCCGGACACTTTTTGAGAGACGTATGGGGAAAAATCAACGTGGAAGACCGGCCGCGCAGAAATTTCAGATGCATGTACTACAAACGACTCGCGTCCGCCATGCATCTGGCCAACACCATCGGCTACCTGTGCAAGCGCGAGTCCCGGTGCAATTTCACGGGCGAAGACAAAAAATCCCCCGAGAAACAGAACCACTTCTACCTGTTCGAGAGCCTCCCGAGGGACTACATGCTGCCGCTCGTGTTGCAGTGGGAAGGCGGCCTCGTCCAACTCCTCGACCAGAATTTTAGAAACTTGCATCGAGAGGAACTGGTCCGAACCGACATGCGTTTTTTCGATCGCAAGTGGCGCTTCAAAATCAAAGACATTCCCGGAATCGCGCTCGGCACCGTCCTTCCGGTCGCGAAAGATTTTCTACCCTGCCGCCGGGGCCCCACGGACATTTTTCTACACCTCACGGGCAAACGTAAACTCTATTTCGAACGCCGCAACCACCCGGATTTAGTAAAAAAGATGAATCGAGAGGCATGGCTGCAAGAACAAGCCGACATGGGTAACATTTTCTATTTCGTCGTGGGAGAAGAACCGTGGACCCCTCGCCCCTACCACCAGGGCTTGATCAACGACTTCAAACCCATCGTCGATCGAAACGCTCAGCTCGAATCGGAAAATGCGGGGCTGAAAAACGAAATGGCTCGCATGAAACAGACGCACGCAGACTCGGAGCAGATCCTCTCTACCGAGATGGACGCGTTGAGAGTCAAAAATTGCGAGTTGAACGATAAATGTTCAAAGTTGAAAGTCCAAAATTCCGAGTGGAAGGACAAATGTTCAAAGTTGAAAGACAAAAATTGCGAGTTGAAAGGAAAAAATAACAAGTTGAGCGACAAAAATTCAGAGTTGAACGAAAAAATCAACCAACTGAATGATAAAATTCATCAGTTGCACGAAGGGGAAATTGCGAGACTCAAAAAGGAGCTCGCCCAAGCGGAAATTAAAATCGAAAATCTTGAAAAAGAGCTCGTCGAAGTGAGAAAGGAAAACGAACAACTGAAGAAGCTCGGCAAAGTGAAAAAAAAATAGACTTTCAATTTAATTTCCATTATAAAAAGAATAACGAACGTATCCGCTTACGCAGTCATATTACTCATTTTTTTTTTTTTTTTTTTTTTTTTTTTTTTTTTTTTTTTTTTTTTTTTTCTTTTTTTTTTTTTTTTTAATATTTCATCAAAAATTGTTCATAATTCATATATTTATATTAATTATTCACAGAAACCATTACAGTCAAAATGTTAATTTTTTTAAAGGTCTTTTTTTCGTGTATTTTACCGAAAATACTTTAAAATCAACATTAAAATTCCAATTTCGGGTGCCAAACAGAGTCGAAAACGTGGTTTTTAAATTTGTTGCAATAATTATTTACAAAAAATTATTGTGCTCCTGTACACAGAGTTGTAATTTGATTTATTTAATAATTGGTTTATAATTTGACCTTGGTTCAAAAGGTCAAAGGTCAATGACCTCTATTAGATTTATAATTTTCTTTGCTTCCCGCCGAACCCGAAGTGACAATTTGAAACTCATCGAGTATCGAAGAATTCGTGATTTGCGAATTGCGAATTACACAGAGTTAATTTATAATTTGATTTTGGTTCAAGGTCAAAGGTCAATGACCTCTATTACATTTACAATTTTCTTTGCTTCCCGCCGAACCGGAAGCGAGAATTTGAAACTCATCAAGTATCGAAGAATTCGTAATTTGCGATTTGCGAATTGCGAATATGTAAATGACCCCATCAGCGGCCGCGAGGTTCCGATCTCCAAAAACTGGTGGACGGTAGCTGCCGTGTTCGAACCCCCGTCGCGACCGTCGGCCTGATCGTTCGGAGTTTTCCGCGGTTTTCTTCGAACGTCTTCTTTTGTAAATACGGGTCAGGTTCCCTTAGAAAAAACTCCCCCATGGAGGGAATCCTCACGGCCTATATCCTACAGTGTAGCTAATTGCGAATTGTAATATATAAATGTCATCATGTCTAAAAATAATTTTTCATGTTTTTTTCTGGAACCTTGGAAATGGATTAAAAAAAAAAAAAAAAAAAAAAAAAAAAAAAAAAAAAAAAAAAAAAAAAATTTTTTTTTTTTTTTTTTTTTTTTTTTTTTTTTTTTTTTTTTTTTAAACCTATATATATAACCTCCTTGTATTTAAATCAAGTTATGGCATTTGTATCGTCCAACCTACAGAGAATCAACCGGCGTGAAGAAGCGTCTCCCGACTCTTACATTTTATATGATTTAAATGGTGGTATTTTTTCATGTAATGTCAAAGATTATCCGAGTTTTACGCTGGAATGGACAAATATATCGAATCCACCCTCCTTAACTCTAGATCTTACCTCTACTGGATCCCATTCCATCATTTTGGATTTTGACTATCGTCAATCCCCCAATCGCGATATCATTCAAAATATTTTTCAACTCATTGAATCTGTTTTAAAAATAACTTTTTTTCCGCTCATTTTAAATTTTACCTACATTATCGCTGTGAGACCCGGTCATTACGGACTACATGTTCATCTACCCGAATTAGAAATCGGTCACGATGATTACATTCTTTTGTGTGAACTTTTACAGTACAAGTTTATGCAGGTTTTCATGGGAGACGAAAGTTATAAATTGGACATTTTGATGAACGCCATGCTTCCCGGTGCTGCGAAACCCAATTCGAAACCCTACGTACCTGTTAAATTAGTTTACGTGGATGAACGCGACACGTTTTATCTGAACGTCTTTCAATTCGATTCCAACGAGTTTGAGGCGGTGAAAAAAAAATTTCCCAAACGTCGAAATAACGAAAATTCCCTTTTCCGAACTTTGTTGAATTTAACCTGTCGGAAGATGATTGCGGTCGAACTCAAACAACTCATGATGCCCGTCATCCGATCGAGGCAAGACGTTCCGTTACACACAGTCTCTTACAACACGTCTATCGGAAAAATTCCAAACAGTTCCTCGGATTGGCGAGACGTGGCTACATTTACTTATAAAAAAACAAACGAACTCGGTTTCATTAGCAAGTGTAATAAAATTGTAGTCAACAACACCAATCATCTTCTCAAAGTCTATCACCACTTGAAACTGAACGCGTGCAACATGCTTCATTTCGAGACGACCAATCATGCCATGAAACAGTGGTACGAACGCTTCGGTCGAGTTTCCAGTCTCGACAATTCACATATCCCGATCCCTTTTCGAGAAATTCACGAAATGCTTCAGTACGAGCACATGACGTTATCCGAAAATCCGAATCCCCTCAAAACCCTCATGCAGTTTAACGACGGGTATTATTTTTTACCCATTTTCTATACGCTCTGTCAACACTATCAGAAGACGTCCAAGTGGATGGCTAACGAGTTGAAAGCGCTGCTCGATAAGGAATTTCATCCGCTCCTCGATGCCTTTCTCACGATCAATCCTAAAATAATTCAATGTACCGTGAGCGAACTCTCCATCAACACGATCCATTTTTGCGCCAACAACTTGCATCGGGAGCAGCCGAAAACGAATCGCGATAAACTGAAATCGATCGTAGAAAATAATCAACGGGCCATTCTCTCGGTGACCACGAACGATCAAATTATGGATCTCATTCGAAACATGCAAGAACGACATTTACCGATTCGCGTGCTCAAGTTTAAAAATGCCTTGAAAAAACCCTCTCGGTTCATTTGGAATGCTCTCACGGAATCGTGGCAGGAAATGAATTCGGCTAGCGAAATTAACGATCACATGTATAATCTTTGGAATTATATCAAACAATTTTATCACGAATATCGAAATTCGGGAGGATTGGGAGGGCCCGATGACGATTTGGTGAATAAATTTAATCTCATGGCTGTCATTTCGGCCATCAACAGCGACACGGCCATGGAACGGAAAGACATTCAAATGGACGCGCACAAATGGTTCTTGAGGTTATCGGACGGCGTGTTGGATTTGTTGACCGGTCATATCGGGGGTGTGGTTCCTGAATTTTTTATTTCGGATCGCAAAATCAACCTCGGCATTCCGCGTCCGCAAATGAAACTACTCTGTTCCCGTTCCCCCGACCTGGAAGCCTTGTACGAGCGGCTCGCGGATAAGCGGTTCTTTTTGAAATACTTGCAAGATTTGTTTTTGGACGTCACGGACAGTCTCTTCGATACGTTGCATGCTCTCGTTCCCGAGGCCGAGGACGATTTAGCAAAATCGATGCTCTATTTTTACATCAATCTTTGCAAATGCACCTCGTTCGACTACGAGTTGTTCATGTACATGTTGGACATTTTGGCCAGCGTGTTTGTCGGCACCAATTACGAGCGAAAATTTTTCGTCTGGAAAGGTCTCACTCGGAACGGGAAGAGTAAACTCTTCGAATTGATGGGTCGCGTGCTCGGCGGTTATTACCATTCGATCCAATCGGAAAATTTATCGCCCGGGCATTCCGGTAACAACGCGACTCCCGAGCTGGCCTCGACCCTCTTCTCGTGTCGCATGGTTACTACGGAAGAGTTGGACAAGCGACTGGACGAGAATCGCGTGAAACAGATCACGGGAAACTCGTTCGTCACGTTTCGCAACATGTACGAACAAAATTCGGGCGGCATTCCGACCGCGAAACTGTTTGCCACCACCAACAATTATCCAGAGTGCAAGGCGTCGGAAGCGTTCAAAGATCGCGTGGTCGCCATTCCGTTCGATGCCGAATTTGTGGACGTGGCACCCGAAAAAACATCCCAGCAAATCGAAAAAAATATTTATCAGAAAGACGCGTATGTCGTGGAACAATCTTACAAGGGATGTTTTTTCATGCTCTATTATCATTTGAAAAAACATTTGAATCTCGAGGACGGTCTCCTGCATTACCGGGAAGAACCCGAATGCGTCGTCGAATTTACGAACGATTACCTGATTCATGCCGATATTTATGTTCAATTTAAATTGCATATGGACGTGCAGTTGAAAGCCGGGTGTTCGACCACTATGAACGACGTCAGGTCGGCCATTCGCCAATTTTTAAAAACGACCAAAAACACGTCGTTCCACGAAAATGATTTGATGATTTGTTTCGAAAAAGAATTTGGTGAATTACGCCAGACGGATATTCAAATGACACACGAGACGTTCAGTTACAGGAGCTGTCTGGAAGAGGAACAGCAGCAGCAGCAGCAGCCGGCGAAGAAAGCAGCGCGTTTGGATAACGAATCGTCTCTAGTGTATTACGAAGGGGTCATCATTAAAAATTTAAAACGACAAAACTTTGAAGATTAAAGCAATGTCTTGTAAACCACAGATACAAGAGTATTATGACTTAAAGCTATTGAGTTTGGCGCATATGCCAATTGACACGTTGATTCGGAGTGTATCGTCCAGAAATTTGAGCAAATTGACTAGACTGCGTACCTCGAGCAGAATATGGGATACATTTTATGAGGTAACGCCTTCCGTCGTGGATGCGTTTACAGAGGAAGGCTACGATCACATAAGTGCCATTAAACAAAACTCGAGCGTGTACGGGTATCTCTATTTTGTAGCAGAGCATAATGGTCAGTGGTACAATGCGGCACAGTTTGATTATCAACAGTTTCCTTTAATGCGAAACAGAGACTGCGTACTGCGTAGGATACGAAAAATGGCACAGAGTCTATCAAAGCCGAATACGAGTGAATTTGATGCGACTTGTTTATATTTGTTGTATTTTTATGCATTATTAGTAAATCCGTTGTCTAATTGGATCACAATCGATTATTTGGCAAATGGAAATCGTTATCATCAGTTTGGAACGAGACTGAAAGGTAAAATGAAAACGATTGTAAAAAAAGTATGGACGTGAAAAAAAAAAAAAAAAAAAAAAAAAAAAAAAAAAAAAAAAAAATTTTTTTTTTTTTTTTTTTTTTTTTTTTTTTTTTTTTTTTTTTTTTTAAGAATATAAATAGCAGACATTTAGTTGGAGTAAACAGAATGCAATTCGGTATGGATAATTTAAATAATCTTATCAAATATCATCACATTAAATGTAAATTGATTACTGATAAATTTTCGTTCACTGATGGCTTTATCGTGACTGAAAAGATTCATGGATCAAACTTTGCAATTGGTTATATCAAAGATACGCTTCGACTTCAGAGTAGAAATGTAATAATTGATAAAGATTTTAAACCATTTGGTTTACCCGAAATCATCGAACCATTGATACAAATTGTAGAAAAGGTAAAAAATGTCCTTGACTACAATTTTCTAATTTATGGTGAAATATTTGGTAAAACAATACCTACGATGAACTATTATGATCCTACATCTGCAACTGTTTTGGGAAGTGAAAAATATTTTTTCAGAGCCTTTGATCTTTATAATGTAGATGAGAAAAAATATTTAAAATACAGCGATGCTATTGTGTTATTTGAAAAAGTGGGATTACCTTATCTACCCATTTTAAATATAAATTACCAAACTATAAGCGATTTATATGCTATAGTAGAAAAACATCAAAGTGCCTTTTCCAAAAAGTTTGTGGAAGGGTTTGTCTTGAAAAAGAATGAACAGGAATTAGCTTGCTCGAGAAACATTTTCAAGATTGTGAGAAAGGAGTTTAATGCAAATAATGGTAAACCGTTAATCAAGAATATATTGAAATCCTATGTAAATTACAATAGATTCATTTCAGCCTATTCAAAAATTGGGGAAGATGAAGAAAAAATCAAGGAAGAGATGATACGAGATACGTTACAAGATATGATGAACATAATTAAGGATGAAATAGAAGAAGAAGTAGAAGAAAATTACCAAAGATTTCAACAAAAATTTCTAAAATGTCAAGCAAGAAAAAAGGAAATGAAATAATATACATTAAAAAAAAAAAAAAAAAAAAAAAAAAAAAAAAAAAAAAAAAAAAAAAAAAAAAAAAAAATTTTTTTTTTTTTTTTTTTTTTTTTTTTTTTTTTTTTTTTTTTTTTTTTTAAGCTGGATTAACGTTTTTCTTATCCCATTGATGTGGATGTAAACCATATCCGGCGTAATACATGCTGTTGGCTATGCGGTCTAACGTCGATGTATGTACCGGAAATTTGTAGTAAAGTTTTCCATCCGTAAAAGTAGTAACTTCTTCATTTTTATTACTGTAAAAATGAGTTAAACCCTTTAATCTTCTAAGCATTCGAAGATATTGCCGTAGCATGAGGAGACTTTGTGATTTCATGTCGTTTTCGGAAAATTCTTCTTGTTGTTGGAAGGTTCGAAAATCGTCTATGAAGAGTTTTGACAAAATGTTGTTTTTTTCAGCTATATGATTTGGGTTTGTGAAATTATAATAAGGATAAGGAACAGAAACATCAGGTACTTGAACACTCCTCCCGATATTAGAACTTAATTTGTTTGTGTACAAATCTATTAATGCGATAAAGTCCATTCTATCTATCCATTTTTCATCTAATATATTAAAAAATTGACCTTCCTTATTATAGTGTGGATTTATAAAAGTTTCTATTGCCAAGTCATGGGCTAATCTATTGACTACATCAGCATCTGGTATGTCAACAGTTTTTTTAAGAGGCGACATTTAATACTTTGTTTAAACGTTTCTTTTAAGAAATCATGATTTAATGGAACTGAGACGATTAACAAGCTTTTCGCAAATGTATAGCAAGGTTCTGTCTTTTTTATCCGGTTTCCTATACGGTCGCACATAAATTCTAAAATCATAAGCAGAATTCATATTAGTAGTCACTTGATCATCTATTCCTATTAAATATATTTCGTCTTCGTACATTTCTCTGATATGTTCTCCAGCTTTTGAATATCCGTACAATTCATAAGCCACTTTAGATTCGGCGCGAGCAAAAATTTTGTACGCGTACGAAGCTATAAGAGGTAAAAAGCCATTCACAATCTTTTTCACGTAATCGTCATCTCCCAGACTCCAAAGAATAATATCCACTTTCATCAAATGTAACATTTGAATTATGAAATTTACATTGGGACGAACGTGGAAATGGTCCCCTTCAAATACACCTAAAGTTTCATCCATATCGATAACGACTACAATCATTTCTTGCATTAACAAAGAATGAGTCGAACTCAAACACTTATTCGTCATATCGAAAGGCAATATGTTTCGTATGCTCCGACAGAATGTATTTTTCACATGAAAAAACCCTGTTTAACGCTTCTCAACAATTTCAATCACGAAAGATTTCATTGTCTGTATTCAATAAAATCGAGCATTTGGAGATCTTACACCATTACAAAATCTTGTGACATTCCAGATCATTTTTACGACATGATTTTATTGAACCGCAAGCTTGGAGATGACTATGTGCTCCCATTCGCTAGTCATTTTCGGGAATCGTCCGGTTACACTGTCGGAATGTTTAGGCAAAATATTGATTTATATACGCCGGTTATAATTGATAGGGGGATGTTTAAACGAACCGTCTTTACGATGATTGTTTTGTTTGTAGCAGTGTGTCATAGAATGGGAGGCGTTACTCCAAACATTAAATATTTTTCATTTGCCTATACTCGAGAACATCCAGTATTATGTGACATAGGTGGTGAAAATTCCGATAAAAAAGAAATTATCAATGGAAAAGAATATTTTAATCGAAAAAAATGGATAAAATTTTTGCGAAAAAAAAAGACTGTGGACATTATTCGTTATTTAAAACGGTATTATCCAAATTATTTTCAAAAGAAAAAACCAGGTTGTCGTTGTATTTTAAATGAGTTAGATTTTGGATTTGATGATGAAACTCATCAATTGGTATGCGGTAATATGTATTTAATTGATGTACTTTTACAATTTAAACATTTGATCCCAAACTTGACTATACAAGACTACATAATTAATAAATGGATTGAACTGGCCTAAAAAAAAAAAAAAAAAAAAAAAAAAAAAAAAAAAAAAAAAAAAAAAAAATTTTTTTTTTTTTTTTTTTTTTTTTTTTTTTTTTTTTTTTTTTTTGTTCAATAAATAGACAAGTCTTATGGATTACACTTCCATAGTTTTAGAGCTTTTAAATCGGGACAAGTATCCAGTTTTAGAAGATCATGTTTTACTCGACATCTATTATAAAATGATTCCAGCAGATCATCTCAGCACATCTTGCAAGCGCTACGATCGGCGTATGGATAATCCAGAAGATGTCTATATTCGAGACGTCAAACCCTTTCATTTAAATTATCTGACATCGTTTGGCCAAGATACATTTTATATGCATCACGTCCATACATTATCGATTGATTGCATTCCTTTACGATGCATCAGGGTAAAACTGGCTCGCTCGTTCGTTGACGCTACCATTTTAAACAGGTCGAGTGCCAGCTTCGAAGAAGAAATTTATAATTTTTTAACGCTTTTAAACACTGACGTACCGCGAATCCGTAACATCATTAATCAGGATTTTATAGACAGTACTCGATTTTTACCTCAGCGCGTCAAGCTTTGGGTTTTCCGATATTCGGAACGCTTCATCGATCACCGATATCTGTCGTTGACTGAGCGACAGCAATTCGGACCACCACCCGTTGCTAGTGGTGTCGTGCCTATTCGAGTTGTTTCGGGCCGTTTATCAGAATGTACTTCACGGAATACATTATTGTCTTTAAACAATCACTATCCTTCCACATGTTTTTCATATTTGCACCATTTTACGGAAAAATGGCAAACAGTCATTCCGTTGGCGTTCAATCCTCTCGAAAATCCCATTATCACGCTTTAAGAGCGGCGGGTGCGGCGACGACCACGACCCCTCGCACGGCTGTCGGGCAAAATATATTTGACCTTAAAATTATATTGTTTCCCTTCACTGCCATCTTCTGTGTAAGGTAAATAACGTCTTCTCGAATCGTAATTTCTACATACTTTTCTGATTGCTTTGCACGTGGGAATAGGCAAATTGACATCGATTTCATCGCATTCATCGTGACTAGGATCTATGGTGAGAGTGGATTTATCGGCGGAGTCAATTTCATCGCGATCGACGTGTCCTAAATTTGCAAACATTTCTAATGCGCCTTTTTTGTATCGAGGTTTACCTGTTGTATTCTGGGGTCGGCGTCTTTGCCGCTGTGGCACGGAACTACTTCTCGATGTGGAACGCAATCGACTCCTAGATGTAGAACGGGCTACACTTCTTCTTCCTCCTCCTCTTCTACTTCTTCTTCTCGGTGATCTAGAACGGCGGTCTCGACTCTCGGATCGACGCGTCTGTGTTCCTCTGGTGACGAAACGTTGCGGACTCTGGGATGTGTGACGAGACCCGCTGCGAGATCTGCTGCCGCGAGCCGCCACTCGGCTGCGGGATCTGTGACGAGACCCGCTGCGAGATCTGCTGCCGCGAGCCGCCACTCGGCTGCGGGATCTGTGACGAGACCCGCTGCGAGATCTGCTGCCGCGAGCCGCCACTCGGCAGCGGGATCTGTGACGAGACCCGCTGCGAGATCTGCTGCCGCGAGCTGTAACTGGGCTCCGAGATCTGTGACGAGATCTGCTGAGAGATCTAATATAAAATCTGCCGGTGCGAGCTGTCGGACTTGCACTGCCGCGAACCAGAGATCTGGATCGACGACGTGAAGGTCCCGGACATGGGCTTTGAGGTCTGGAGGGGTTGCGACGACGGCGCCTAGAGGGACTCGGGGATGGTGACGGTGGTGGCGGAGAGCGTCTGTTAACTATTTGTAATTGTATTTGTCTACGAGTGGGAATATTTTGTGGAAAGGAACGCATGTATCGTCGACAATAAGCGGCTGCGCGAGGCGAGTTTTGCATGGCTCTCGTCCAATAGCGATCGTCCACATTAATATCCTTTTGGTAATTCTTAAAAGCATTTGTAGTGTTAAAAAAACGTCGCAGAGAGTCCACTTTAACTAAACTATTTTTTTCGAGAGCCTCGAGTTCATTCAGTGGAATGTGAGTATATTGCGCAAAACCTCGATTCGAGGCGTTCAAAGTATCGTAAGCGTATTCCGTAGGTATTTTGCTTGGAGTCGGCATTCTTTATTTTCGAAGGATCATGTCACCGCAGCAATAAAAATTGTAAAAAGGCGACTCCTTGATAGGTAAATGCGTATCGTAATGGGCGTGTCGATATTTATCGTACATGTTCCAGTGTGCGAGAGCATGGAGCGTATGAATAAACAACAACTGCCATCCAGTCATAATTTGAAAATAATCTGCGCTATTTCGTTCTTCGTCCATCAGACTCGATAAATTGATGGTTCCCCGGGCTTCGTTGAACAGTAACTCGTTGGATTTGGAAAGTTCGGTGCAATATTTTTTATGAATTAAATTAAATTCGTGAAAATTGAAAACAATGTGAACAATGGTACCGCCTTCGTTAAAATCGGGTTCCATGTACAAGTGAATGATTTCCTTGGGTCCGTTTTGCTGATGACAATAATAAAAATAAGGCACATATTTTTCTAATCGAAAAATGGGTTTCTGAAAAATCCAGTTGAGAATGGGTACCCAGCGTTCAAAAATCAAATGAAATTGTTTTAAATCTAGACCCGTTTGATCTTGCACGATTTCGTAGCAGGCGGTCCAGGCGTCGATCCACTTGCTGACCTTACTCACAGCGTAAGATCGGCCATGTCTTCGGGATTCGTGACGGTCGATCGGTCTTTCGTTCATCTTGGCTCTTCTCTTAAAAAAGCATGTACGCCACTTATTTCGTTTTCCTGATGATCTGGTTTGCTTACGTCTGGGTCTGGAGGGACATGAATCTGAAACCACACGTTGGAAAGGTTTTCATTCGTACGGACGCGCCGACTTTTCGCAGTAATTGTAGTACGAAAAAAGTACCCTGTATTGACGATTGTTCCTTTTTATGCGTGGAGAAGGATGTTCAATGTGTCGGAGGAGTATGTCAACCGGAAGCCCAATTAAACCAGATTCCTTGCAATGCAAAAAAGGGAGGAGTTTTAATGATGGTGGAAGATCCAGTGCCGCACTGGTCATGCATTTGTACAGACTCTCGATTTTTCAGGGGAGACGATTGCGAGACGCTCAACCCAGATGTCTGTGAGCACGGCATGTTTACTTATAAAGATAGGAAAAATTATCTATGCATATGCTTACCACCTTATGAGTTAGTGGTAATCGGAACAAAACCCCATTGTATTGAAAAGAAATTGCTAGGATTCTATGATGAATTTTTTATGAAAAGGGAGTAAAAAAAAAAAAAAAAAAAAAAAAAAAAAAAAAAAAAAAAAAAATTTTTTTTTTTTTTTTTTTTTTTTTTTTTTTTTTTTTTTTTTTTTTTCACTTTAAAGTTTTGATTATTTTTTTGCATGCACTTTGCAAATTTTTCTGACGTCTGTAAAATTAAAAATCTATATAGGTCATTGACCTTTGACCTTCATTTTTTATTTGGGAGTTACTTGAAATTTTTTTTCTGAGAGCTAGTTGTAACAAATTTAAAACGATTACGATTGTATAACGAATATTATATATATATATATATATATATATATATATATATATATATATATATATATATATATATATATATATATATATATATATATATATATATATATATATATATATATATATATATATATATATATATATATATATATATATATATATATAAATTACTGACTACTTCTCCTTTAAGGTAATTACCCTTAAGGTAATCCCTTGATGTTAATCTTCCTCTTGTTTACCTCTTTATTCTGACATGTTAATTAAAGTAAATTTTGACTCATAAATCTTTTTTATCTTCAGTAAAAATCTAAAACCCTAAGAAGATGAAATTATTTTTTGCATGCACTTTACAATTTTTCTGACGTCTGTAAAATTAAAAATTTATATAGGTCATTTACCTTTGACCTTTGACCTTAACGAATATTATATTATATTATATTATATTATATTATATTATATTATATTATATATATATATATATATATATATATATATATATATATATATATATATATATATAAAATTACTGACTACTTCTCCTTTAAGGTAATTACCCTTAAGGTAATCCCTTGATGTTCATCTTCCTCTTGTTTACCTCTTTATTCTGACATGTTAATTAAAGTAAATTTTGACTCATAAATTTTTTTTATCTTCAGTAAAAAAAAAAAAAAAAAAAAAAAAAAAAAAAAAAAATTTTTTTTTTTTTTTTTTTTTTTTTTTTTTTTTTTTTTTTTTTTTTTTTTTTAAATAAATATCAAGTCAAACATGTCTACCTATCACTCTTTTCTTCGGTCCATTTTGACTTGATATTTATTAAAAAAAAAAAAAAAAAAAAAAAAAAAAATTTTTTTTTTTTTTTTTTTTTTTTTTTTTTTTTTTTTTTTTTTTTTTTTTCACTTTAAAGTTTTGATTATTTTTTTGCATGCACTTTGCAAATTTTTCTGACGTCTGTAAAATTAAAAATCTATATAGGTCATTGACCTTTGACCTTCATTTTTTATTTGGGAGTTACTTGAAATTTTTTTTCTGAGAGCTAGTTGTAACAAATTTAAAACGATTACGATTGTATAACGAATATTATATATATATATATATATATATATATATATATATATATATATATATATATATATATATATATAAATTACTGACTACTTCTCCTTTAAGGTAATTACCCTTAAGGTAATCCCTTGATGTTAATCTTCCTCTTGTTTACCTCTTTATTCTGACATGTTAATTAAAGTAAATTTTGACTCATAAATCTTTTTTATCTTCAGTAAAAATCTAAAACCCTAAGAAGATGAAATTATTTTTTGCATGCACTTTACAATTTTTCTGACGTCTGTAAAATTAAAAATTTATATAGGTCATTTACCTTTGACCTTTGACCTTAACGAATATTATATTATATTATATTATATTATATTATATTATATATATATATATATATATATATATATATATATAAAATTACTGACTACTTCTCCTTTAAGGTAATTACCCTTAAGGTAATCCCTTGATGTTCATCTTCCTCTTGTTTACCTCTTTATTCTGACATGTTAATTAAAGTAAATTTTGACTCATAAATTTTTTTTATCTTCAATAAAAAAAAAAAAAAAAAAAAAAAAAAAAAAAAAAAAAAAAAAAAAAAAAAAAAAAATTTTTTTTTTTTTTTTTTTTTTTTTTTTTTTTTTTTTTTTTAAATAAATATCAAGTCAAACATGTCTACCTATCACTCTTTTCTTCGGTCCATTTTGACTTGATATTTATTAAAAAAAAAAAAAAAAAAAAAAAAAAAAAAAAAAATTTTTTTTTTTTTTTTTTTTTTTTTTTTTTTTTTTTTTTTTTTAAATAAATATCAAGTCAAACATGTCTACCTATCACTCTTTTCTTCGGTCCATTTTCGGTAATCGGTATAGTATGCATGTTCCGTACATTTATGCTTTAAATCTTTACTGCTTATTCGTCATTACACTTACCGTATCTTTAAGCGTCTACAGTCTTCTCAATTACAAATATGACTACGACCAAACCTTCCAACAGCGCGTCCATCTCATGCGAGTTAAATATGCCACGGCTAAACGTCCCGGCTATGATTGATCCGATCTTGGAAAATTTCGATGCACACGTGAATAATTTCATACATTTTTTATGGGATAAACTCAAATGCAGACTCGTTTATCAGGGTCCCGATGACATTCGACAACACATTTTACAAAAAACTGTTTACGCCTGTTCCGTTTACTGCAAACCTAAAAAATACTTGAAAGATGTTTTTCCCATCATGATTGGTTCTCGACTGGATTTCGCCATTCGTCATTCTGCTCAACGGACTTTCGAAGAGCCGTTGCCAGCCGTCTCTTCTGTTTCGTTCCCTTTCCGCGAAGTAGATATCGGTCGCGGATATTTCATTATCAATGGTTTCTTGCGCCACGTTCCCTATTTTTATACCAACGATCCCACCAATACGCACGTGATTCAAAAGAAAATTGTACGCGTTTATTCGTACAATGCGTACGATCGCGGCAAAGAACTCTGCTATTATCTGGCCGACGTGAACGAGAAGCGGCGGTACGGACAAGTCGTGGTGGTGCACAACGATGGATCGGAAACATCGGAAGATCCTCATTTCTTTACGCACTGTCCTTATCCGACCCATCTGACCGCCTACATGACACACATCCACCGCAACAATCTATTCGATATCGACCATCTGGGCAATAAGATGGTGGTGAGTCCGGGGCATCTCTTCACCAAACTCTTTATCAAATACCTCTACGGACCCCTTCGCGAACGGGATTGGAAAGCCATCAAATCGCGGACGACGCTCGTGCAACATTCCATAGAAACGGGTTGTCTCTTGCACGTGCTCTCTCGGAAAACTGTTTATTTCAAAGAGGGGAAATCGGCGGGCAAAATGACCAACGAGCCGCCCCAGGAATCGCATCGGGAGATTGGAGCGAACGGAGAAATTTTTATCGAGAAGAGCATGGGGTGTTACCGAGAAATGTCGACGCAGACCTATCCGCTGAACCCTTTCTTGCTGTACATGATCGTGCGACAAATGTCGAATAAGGTGAATCATGCCACCCTCGAACCCTATCATCCCAGTCAGGAAGGATGGTTTTGTAAACTGGGCGTCTTCGATACGAAAAATATTGGCCGCACAAACACGATGGTGCGCGAAACGATTGTATCCACGGTGGCGCATTTGGATCAGGTGTACGCGGACGCAGCGGCGGCGGCGACGAACGAATTTTGGCAAATGTTGCAACTGGAGCCGTGTGCAGCAGCAGCCGAGAGTAGTTCCTATTACGTCGTGGTCAACGAAGCGTGTATTCCCGTCACGCGGCAATCTTTCGATCGAGTGGACTTGTTGCGTTTAAAACGACATTTTCAACAGATCGAATGCTACGAACGCGGTAAATTTATCGTGATTCGGTTCAAAATGGGTTTGATTATGAAACGATTACCGGAAACCGATATTTGGGTCACGCCTTCAGACGAAATGTATTGGGCGCGACGTTGTTTTCAGATCGAGGACAAGGCGGAGATGACGGAGAGGTGGCCCGGACCCAATCAGTACAGTTATCTCGTCGATTTGAATCCCTTCTTTCATCATAACGCGTTCCTCAAAAACATTTTGGCTTTCAATGCCTTAAAAAATGCCGTTTTGGCCACCACCTCCAAATACGCCCTCTATTTCATGGACACCATGTCGACGTATCGACGAGAACCCAGCAGTTATCACAAAGCCCTCATGGAACCGATCCGGGACGGTGTTTCGGAACATTTCGCCCTGCTCCTGCCTCAGGTCGTTGTCACCTACATGAGCTTTTTAGGCATGACGCAAGAAGACTGTATCGTGAAACGCCGAGACTTTCGAGGATTCGATTGTTATCGTTTTTACAGTCTTCGCTTCAAGGTAAAAGCGAGCAGTTGGGTGAAATTTTATCCCGTGCACGGAGACGTCGATCCAGAGTCGGATTTATTGGGTACCTTGATGAGCGACCAAGCCATGGAAGTGGAACCGTTCTCGATTCACGTTAAAGTACAACGCGTCACCGTCTCTGAATTTCGTTTGACCTTCTCCAAGATCCCGTTCAAAATCGTACAGCATTGCTTCGCCGACGATAAATTGACGGTGAGCGTGGAGCAGGAGCACGTGAGCAGTACGGGCGATAAACTGTGCAGTTTGCACGGTCAGAAAGGTGTGATTCGGGTCGCCGACAAAGTGCCTCTGCTGGACGGTCGCGTGAAACCGGATTTGATCGTGAACCCGTACTGCCTCTTTCGTATGACCCCGGGTCAAATTCTAGAAGCCGTCTATGCGGGCGGAGGTCGCGATGCCGTGCTCGTTCAAAATTCCGAGGGACTCGTGATGAAAGGGGCGACCGCGTTTTACGGTCGCACCGTTTACTTTGTCGTCGTGTACTTTAGCTGCGAGCACATGTATGCGCCCGACAAATGGGTCACGGACAAGGTGATCAATCAACCCGTGAAAGGACGGAGTCGGAACGGGGGCATGAAGATAGGAACCATGGAAGTGAATGCGATGCGGGCCAACGGCATCGCTTGTTGTTTTGAACAAAAATTTTTCGAAGACGGAGACAGAGTTTTACAAAAGGATAAGCCGACGGAAGCGTACCCGCAATCCATACAGTTGGTCAAAGGAGATTTTAGTTTTTTTAAATTCAATATCGAATATGAGAGTACACCCACGATTACGCTGGTGGCGGAGAAAGGGGAAGCTTCGTTTTCAGACAAATGAAGGTGCTTGGAGGGCTGATGGACCTTTACAGATTTTATAATGCCCTTGTCGTACAAGGTCATTTTTTCTAAGGTTGGTGACACGCGACTCCAACTAAGCGTGGCATTAGAAAAAATGGGCCTAAAAGGGATTATGATTAGAAAAAATAAAAACCACTTAAAATGAGAAAACCGATAAGCTTCTGAAATGTTTTGGTACGGATGCTTAGTATTTTTTCACGTTCTAGGCCTGAAAAAGGGTATGTCAGTTTCCGGAAAAATATATAACCAGCGTATTTCGTATAACCGGAAAAAATAGTATAACCGGAAAAAAGGCATGAGCGGAAAAAAGATTTGAGCGTTTGAGCAGTGAACGAGAAAACGGCAAAAAGATTCGAGCAGTGAACAAAGAAACGGCAAAAAGAGTTGAGCGGTGAACAAAGAAACGGTAAAAAGATTTGACCGGAGATCGAAAAACGGCAAAAAGAGTTGAGCAGTGAACAAAGAAACGGTAAAATGATTCGACCAGCGAACAAAGAAACGGCAAAAAGAGTTGAGCAGTGAACGAAAAAACGGCAAAAGGATTTGACCAGTGAACAAAAAACGGCAAAAAGATTTGACCAAAAAACAAAAAACGGCAAAAACATTCGACCAGTGAACGAAAAAACGGCAAAAATATTTGACCAGTGAACGAAAAAACGGCAAAAAGATTTGACCAGTGAACAAAAAACGGCAAAAAGAATTGACCAGTGAACGAAAAAACGGTAAAAAGACTTGACCATAAAACAAAAAACGGCAAAAAGATTTGACCATAAAACAAAAAACGGCAAAAAGATTTGACCATAAAACAAAAAACGGCAAAAACATTCGACCATAAAACAAAAAAACGGCAAAAAGATTTGACCATAAAACAAAAAACGGCAAAAACATTCGACCATAAAACAAAAAAACGGCAAAAACATTCGACCAAAAACAAAAAAAACGGCAAAAAGATTCGACCAAAAAACAAAGAACAGCAAAAAGATTTGACCAGTGAACGAAAAAACGGCAAAAAGATTTGACCAGTAAACGAGAAAACGGCAAAAAGATTTGAGCGGAAAAATTAGTTGACCGGAAAAAATACTTGAGCGGAGAAATTAGTTGGCCGGAAATATACTTGAGCGGAGAAATTAGTTGACCGGAAAAAATACTTGAGCGGAGAAATTAGTTGACCGGAAAAAATACTTGAGCGGAGAAATTAGTTGACCGGAAAAAATACTTGAGCGGAGAAATTAGTTGACCGGAAAAAATACTTGAGCGGAGAAATTAGTTGACCGGAAAAATACTTGAGCGGAGAAATTAGTTGACCGGAAAAAAATACTTGAGCGGAGAAATTAGTTGACCGGAAAAAAAATACTTGAGCGGAGAAATTAGTTGACCGGAAAAAAATACTTGAGCGGAGAAATTATTTGACCGGAAAAAATATTTGAGCTGAGAAATTACTTAAAAAAAAAAAAAAAAAAAAAAAAAAAAAAAAAAAAAAAATTTTTTTTTTTTTTTTTTTTTTTTTTTTTTTTTTTTTTTTTTTTTATAAGGAATTGCTTATAAAAGGGAGTGGCATTGTCTCGCCAGATCAGTTGACATATGAACTTTGTAATAATTCCAGACTGAAAAATTTTGCCGAACTTTGAAATAATTCCAGACTTTGAAAAATTTTGCCGAACTTTGAAATAATTCCAGACTTTGAAAAATTTTGCCGAACTTTGAAATAATTCCAGACTTTGAAAAATTTTGCCGAACTTTGAAATAATTCCAGACTTTGAAAAATTTTGCCGAACTTTGAAATAATTCCAGACTTTGAAAAATTTTGCCGAACTTTGAAATAATTCCAGACTTTGAAAAATTTTGCCGAACTTTGAAATAATTCCAGACTTTGAAAAATTTTGCCGAACTTTGAAATAATTCCAGACTTTGAAAAATTTTGCCGAACTTTGAAATAATTCCAGACTTTGAAAAATTTTGCCGAACTTTGAAATAATTCCAGACTTTGAAAAATTTTGCCGAACTTTGAAATAATTTCAGACTTTGAAAACTTTTGCCGAAAGACTTTGAAAAATTTTGACGAACTCCGAAATAATTTCAGACTTTGAAAAATTTTGACGAACTCCGAAATAATTTCAGACTTTGAAAAATTTTGACGAACTCCGAAATAATTTCAGACTTTGAAAAATTTTGCCGAACTCCGAAATAATTTCAGACTTTGAAAAATTTTGCCGACTCCGAAATAATTTCAGACTTTGAAAAATTTTGCCGACTCCGAAATAATTTCAGACTTTGAAAAATTTTGACGAACTCCGAAATAATTTCAGACTTTGAAAAATTTTGCCGAACTCCGAAATAATTTCAGACTTTGAAAAATTTTGACGAACTCCGAAATAATTTCAGACTTTGAAAAATTTTGACGAACTCCGAAATAATTTCAGACTTTGAAAAATTTTGACGAACTCCGAAATAATTTCAGACTTTGAAAAATTTTGCCGAACTTCGAAATAATTTCAGACTTTGAAAAATTTTGCCGAACTCCGAAATAATTTCAGACTTTGAAAAATTTTGCCGAACTCCGAAATAATTCCCGACTTTGAAAAATTTTGCCGAACTCCGAAATAATTCCCGACTTTGAAAAATTTTGCCGAACTCCGAAATAATTCCCGACTTTGAAAAATTTTGCCGAACTCCGAAATTATTCCCGACTTTGAAAATATTTCATATACGCTATAAACTGACTTCGGACTTTGAAAATTTTCAGAAATCAAGACTTTGATGAAAAGAAACATCGTTATGGACTATGTTTTTTTTTTGCGACACGAGACTGATAATATTTCGTGTTCATCCTCGATTACGTTACGGCCTTGTCTACTCCCCTTTGTAAAAGACAAAATTAATAGATGAGCTAATAGATGATTAAAAAAAAAAAAAAAAAAAAAAAAAAAAAAAAAAAAAAAAAAAAAAAATTTTTTTTTTTTTTTTTTTTTTTTTTTTTTTTTTTTTTTTTTTTTTTAATCAAATAATATCTGTTAGCTCATCTATTAATTATGCTAAAAAAAAAAAAAAAAAAAAAAAAAAAAAAAAAAAAATTTTTTTTTTTTTTTTTTTTTTTTTTTTTTTTTTTTTTAGGGTACCTATAGGTATATAAACCTTTCACATTCCGCCACATTATACCTTTTGGTATCCAACACACATCTTCAAATAAAGTAATGGGTAGCTATTCAGATCTCGTCTCTAAAGTTCTAAAAAATGATGTCTTGGCTAAAGCAGCCAAAGAAATGTCAACTATCCAAAGCTCTGATAAATCAACTCTTGATCTTGTGTCGACTGACTGGGCTTACCGTTTGGAAAATGATATAGTTTTCCAAGATTTTCAATTTAATCCAAATCATGTCGGGAGATCTACAAGCTCATCTATTAATTATGAATATGAAACTTCTAAAGATGTTCTTTTCGAAGTTACTTTAGCTGGACTTTGTAGATTTGCAAAACCTTATAAAGGTAAACCATCTTCATCTCCACCATCTATTATCATTAGCAATTCAGAACCTTTGAGCAAAATAGCTAAAGTTATGACAAAGGATTATGGTTTAAACATTACGATTTCTGATGAATTTAAATTTCAATTTAATCCTTGTGGTATTTTGATATGTAAATTTTGCAGTGACAGTGCTGAAAAAATCCGAAAGTTGGGATATAAATTAAATAAACATAATCAACCATGCATTCGTAATACTTTTGTATATGACGGTGAAAATATAGTTAACCGATTTCTGAGCCATATAGAAGAATCATATCCGCAAAATTTTATGGCTCTTGTACACTTAAGAATTAACACTCGATACAATTACACAGATCAGAACAATTTAAATCAAAAGATTCATCGTATCGGAGGAACTGTTACAAATATAATAGTTTTTGATGAAGTTAAATTGTACTCTTATAAACCAGTAAACTTGGGAAATTTAACTTTTATTGAGCTGCCAAAAGAATCTGAAACTTCAGTTTGTAAAAACAGCGAACATAAATCAAATATTAATGAACCTGAATTGGAAGAAAGTACAATACCTGATTTTTTACATCCAACTGAAGAACAAAAGGAATGTTTGACAAACAAAGTAAGCAAAGTAGACGATTATGGCGTAATTGATGATAGAATAAATGATAATACATTAGATGATTTAAGTTTACTTGAAAAGGAAAAACAAGATGTTCCTCCGAGTAAACGGCCCAAAGTAGAGGAATCATTTAGTTTCATAATCTAAAATTTGGTTTACAAAAAAAAAAAAAAAAAAAAAAAAAAAAAAAAAAATTTTTTTTTTTTTTTTTTTTTTTTTTTTTTTTTTTTTTTTTTTTTAGCAGTTTACACCGCTTTTAAATATTTCATTTAAGGCAAATGGTTTCGGAAGGTCTTTCAATTGATAATTTGCCTTTTGTATAACTTTTTCAAGTGGAGTGACGTGAACGTTCAAATATGTTTGACTACCTATACATCGACCATCGAGAACTAAAAATAACGGATTTCCAATTTGTTCTGTTGCTACTAAACCGATATTTTTTATATATTTCACATTAAATGGAAGATAATCTGTAAAGGCTTTTTCTTTTTGATTTACCTGAAATTCAGAATAGAGGCAATTACTCAATAGATACTGCATATGTACACTCAAATTCATTTGTGTAATAGATGTTGCAATATCTGTCTTATAATCGTAAATTTTATTATCTTTTAAAATCTTATTGGAAGGTTGAAGTTCAATCATTGTTTTAGAAGCAACTTTTTTAACGTTAATTAGTGCCTGTAGTCTAATTAATTCATCTGGTTGCAACGGTCCTACATCGGTATGATCGTCTAAGAAATTTCGATACATCTCAATAACATGGCGTTGCTCAACATTTTGAGGTGCATTTCGTGCATATTGACGGACAACGTCTGAAATCCGAGGATTCATCGTATAATTTATTGTAGCATCTTGTAAATTTTCCAAACGTTCTGTGGTATATTGATTTAGTGAGGCGGCCTCGTCAAAGTCTGTCGTACGGAAATATTTGTCAAAAAATAACTTTGTGGGAATAATGACGGTATTCTTTTGAAATATGGCTACATCTCTGACGGGTTTCAGAAAATAACCTACATACGTGTAATGAGTAATGTTATCAAATTCAACATAACCCAATTCTAATCCGTAATAATCTCTCAGATGCTTTTCGCACATCAACATGGTCAGGTTTTTCATGGCACCGCCTTTGCATTCCGCTTTGTTCGGAGTAAAAATGCATATCGTAGAAGACATAACTATCCTTGTTTTTTTTATTTCCCTCCTTTTCCCCAAACAAGAACTCTATGTTGAAAAAACGAGTCTTTAATTTTAAACGGGGTAAAGTGGGAAAACGTTTCAAAGATTTCAAGTTTCAAGCGAAATCCAAATCGGCTTTAGACGCACTCGTTCGAGGTAGCAAAAAGCTGGAAAATGTTATAAAGAAACTTTTCAGTAAGAAAACATTAATGGCAGTCGGAGTCACTTCGGCCGTGAGTATCGGCATCACGAGTATCTGGGATTATATCGAATCTAATTCGGGTTGTTTTATGAAGAAAACTGATCATTCGATTTGCAAGGTACGCGAATTGAGTTGCTGTCAGAAAGATGCCCTAGACAACGTTCCCTTCTGTTCAGGTATTAGCGTAGATTACGAAAATATATGCGATCAATTCAATGAAGAACGGGAAGGTTCTTGTTGTAGACTTTGTAATTGTGAGGCGTTTCACTGCGACGGCGACGAAACGATGCAATGTCAAAGACCTACGGTGGGCGAAGCCTTGACTCATTTCGCTCAAACCTTGGGCTCGGGTGTCTGGTCGAGCGTGGAGGCCATTTTTCCCTGGCTAACGTACGTTCTTTATGGGATAGGTATCGTTTTCATAGTTTGGTTATTGAGTCTAGTTTCGCCTTATATTCGTCGGTTGTTACAAAGAAAAAAGAAGTACGATGTATGAAAAACTAGCACAATGTTATTTGCCGGTCGATGATTTATTAAAAGAATTGTACGAGGAGGCATCGTTAGAACGGGAAATGCAATTTGTGCTAAAACGTCCCGGAATACATCCCATTGCATACCTCATCACTTTGGATTTGGTAACGAATCCAAAGATTGTTCACGTGGCTCGAAAATATATTTCAAATCTATTGGGGAATAAAGAAAAATACGGATACATTTACTATTTGAACAGTCAACCTATGCTAATTCCTCTAAATGTCCGTTTTCAAGGAGTAGAACTGTTTGTGGATTGGATGGATAAGGACGAAATTGTGGAGGCGATGCATAAACTGGCAAACGAAATTTCATGTAAATGGACAGTGATGCATGAAATTACAATGATTGAAATTTACTATTTTTTTATTCGGTTGATGAACCCTCATTTAACATGGCTGGCTATAGAAAGTATGATTAATAGTGTCAGAGGTCATGCTCATTTGATAATGTCCACAGAACGAAAATATAAATACCGAATGGAAGACGAAGACGAATGGAAAGAAAAGTCGAGGTTATGTAAAAGTACGTAAAAAAAAAAAAAAAAAAAAAAAAAAAAAAAAAAAAAAATTGTTTTTTTTTTTTTTTTTTTTTTTTTTTTTTTTTTTAACCTATTTAATAAAAGAGACAAGCATCAAGGATATTTCTGTATTATGGATTATTCTTTGGTGGTTACAAGTATCCTAAATAATAGGGTGCTTTCAAATGCAGTACAAGATTTGGAAGAACGAACACAGGCTTTAAATTTAATTACATCCGAATGGAAATCACGTATTGAAAACACTCATGCTTATCAGATGCATTCGAAGGGAAATGCTTCATATTTGAAAGGACGTTTATGTAAAAGTGAACAGGCTTATATCGCAACACTCAAATTCACAAATGAAATGTACCCGGTTATCATAGCTGGTGAATGGTATCTCCAAAAAAAAGGAAATGATTTTTCCATAATTTCTCGGGAATGTGAACCTCTTCGATTTATCGCATCGTCTATGCGAGTTGATTCAGAAAGTAAACTTCATGATGGTGGTCGATTCTTTATTAGAGTTTGTAAACCGAGTTTTTGCCATACCTGTGCACAAAGACACTTGGATTATAAAGTTCCAATCGCCGATAAAAATTGGTGCGTAAACAGTTTAAGGGTGTTTGATGGAAATAGCATAAAAAACACATTCACTATAAATTTACAAGAAGATTTGCTTCAACTGGGTAAATTTATGGGTATTATGTTTATGATAATAGATAGGCGAACAACTTATGGAACTAATGAATATAAAATTGGTGGTACCATTCATGAATTAATAGTGTTTCAAAGTTCCGTTCTGTTGCCTCCGGCCTCATTAATGCTCGGACCCAGCTCGGATGTACCAAGCGTTGAATTTCCAGAGGATTAAAAAAAAAAAAAAAAAAAAAAAAAAAAAAAAAAAAAAAAAAAAAAAATTTTTTTTTTTTTTTTTTTTTTTTTTTTTTTTTTTTTTTTTAATATAAAAATCTAAATCTAAATCTAAAATTTTTTAGTTGTTTAAATTTTATAATAAAGGATGGTATCAACGGTCGCGTGCGTAGCAGTTAGGTACGCAAATGAATGTCTGGATGAAATTGTTGTTGTTTATGACTCAGAGTATGCCGTATTCAAAGATCCTAATGAATTCAAACTCAATCCTCATCATGAATTAGTTGCAGTAGATTTGAATTCGTTTAAATTTTTGAAAAATCACACTTCTAAAAGTATAAAAATACTAGGTAAAAATAGTTTAAGATTTCCTTGTTGGGAATGTGGTAATGAAAAGTGTTTGATTACAATTGCTTTCCTGGGATGGTTGAGACGCATAAGTAAAAAAAGTGTAACGTTCAAACACGGAAATCAATCTCCATTACATTTAAAGTCTCCCAGAACTCATAGATTATTTATAGCGTTAGAATTTGATGAAGAAAATAATCCAATAAACGGATGTGTGGTAGCAGATAACGGTTATTTGGATGGAAATCCGGATCGTTGGCTTCCAATCGCATGCGAATCAAATTACGTTTTAACCGCCATAGGATCGAAAACTGCCGAATGGTTACGGAAGAAGGTATCTTTTCCGATATTAGAGGAACGCAATGTTGATTTAACATATCCCTGCGTGGAATGTAAAAAAAGAAGTTGTCCACTCGTAAAAACCTTTTATGTTTGGAGAGCAGAAATTGTTAGAACAAGGTTCATTAAACATATAAAATCTTGAAAAAAAAAAAAAAAAAAAAAAAAAAAAAAAAAAAAAAAAAAAATTTTTTTTTTTTTTTTTTTTTTTTTTTTTTTTTTTTTTTTTCACCCCTCCCAATGTGTATATATTGAGAGTATCGAGTTTTTTTTACTCTTTATTTAACATGTACTATTCATTTCATTGGGAAAAGATTCAGACGCGCTTCAACATTATTCGAGTGCAAGTCACTTTTTTAGACGAGCAGGGTCGACGGCATCTCATCCAAA
Organism: Maratus speculifer; assembly: GCA_964019185.1. NCBI lineage: Eukaryota > Metazoa > Arthropoda > Arachnida > Araneae > Salticidae > Maratus > Maratus speculifer. The sequence continues at coordinate 78,224 of CAXHSM010000186.1, read as the reverse complement.
AGTATTACGAAGAATGGATCGGTGTTTGCACCCAACACATCGACCGAGTCGTACAAGCCATCCAGTTACATTTTCCTGGCAGTCGCGTCTTATACAAACGCGTCAGCGAAGTCAAAAAAATTTTACCCTATTTCGAAGACAGACTGGCTCGCGATAAATTCGAGTACCGTTCGAAACCATTTTACAAAGTCTATACGACTGCTTCCATTAAGAACGTCGGGCGTTTATTCAACCGTTTCAAAATCGGATATTACGCTCCGGAAGATTGGTTGACGCGCATTTATATCGATCTTTGTTTTCGGCATCAGTGTTTTTCCTTTTATTATCGATGGTACGACTTGAACCACGACACCGAAGCTTTGGTGGACGCGCTCGTCCCGATACAACCACTCGACCGGCCACTGCCGCCACCCGACTGGACGTTTGCGGCGTTCGATTTGGAGTCGGTGCCTCTGGTAGGTGAACACGTACCCATGGGTCTGTATGCGACAGATCGCATCGTCATGATCAGCCTTTACAAATGGAATCGAGGGGAAGGTGTTCGGCGTTGGTTACTCTACCTGTTGCCCGATGGAATCACAAAACCTCTCGCCGCCGCCGACGCCGTCTCCGAAGCCGCCGTAGAATCTTTTCAAAGCGAACGAGACCTGCTCGTTCGATTTCACGAATTGTTGGAGGACGCCGACATACTGACGGGTTATAATATCAACGCGTTCGATTTACC
>CAXHSM010000186.1:0-72500 GCA_964019185.1 Maratus speculifer | reverse complement strand
AGAAACAGATCAAAACAGTACAAAGTTAGAGCGGGAATTATCCGAATGCAGAGAACAGCTGCAAAAGAAGGATAAGGAACTGAACGAATTGACTTGCCGATTCAATACCAAGGAACACAATTTAAACGACATAAAAAATCTTTATGACGAGTGTTTAAAAAAAGTCAAAGTATTGGAAAATGAGTTGAATGAAACAAAAAATAATCGTGCAAACTTTGATGGAAACAATGACTGTGAAATCAACACATTACAATCTCGACTGAGAGAAAAAGATAAAAAATTTGAAAATGCAGAGCGTGAATTTAAAAAGGAATTGAACGCACTCAAAGATAAACTGAAAGAAAAAGAATTTGAATTAAACATTTTAACTGACGGTGAAAGTCGCGAGAACAAAGCAAAATTGAAACGGGAGTTAAAAACATGTCAAAAGCAAAACGAAGAATTACTCGGGGAATTGAAACAAAAGAAAATGGAACTCGAGGGTTGCCAAAATCGATTAGCAATGAAAAACTCTATCATAGAGTTTTTAGAAACAGAATTCGATAATTTTGAAAAAAATCGTGATGACTATGAAATGCAAATTGATGATCAATCTGTTTCGAAAAATAAGGATGAGGCTATTCTGTTACAACTGAAAAAGGATTTGGAGTTACTGAAAACTTTTAAACGACAAATGGAGCGAATAAAACCGGTAACATCCAAATTTCAAATATTACCAGAAGAGTTTGCGGATGTTATACTGAACTTACAAACAGGTGCTTCCAAGGACTTGCTTGACATTTCGGCAGCTTCAAATATAAAAATGGATAACAAGTTTGTCGCAGAAGTAACAAAGCGTCTAGAAAGTCATAAAACATGTCAACAAGTGTTAATGGAATTAATAAAAGCAATTACTCCATATAAAGCTATTGATAAGGACGACATAAGGTGGTCTCAAGATATCATACCGTGGATAGGAAGAGAAGCAAATTTCAGTAATGAAATAAAAAATTATTTTCAGGTAGAGGATTCCAATATGATTGACATTGTTGTTCAAAATATTGAACCAATATTAAAACGTTTACATTCGAATAAAAACCCAGAGCCAGGGTGTAACGAATTTTTAAAATATATGCAAACATTCGAAACACATATACTTTTTCATTTTAATGCTGCAAAGGATGCATGTTATAGGAACTTGTTGATAGATTTAAATCTCGATCCAAATACTCCTAAAGAATCCTTTAGATCCACATTGGAAAAAATTGTAAACGATGAATGGATGTCACTTTACACCCAATGGGTTACAGCGTTAGGTTTCGATACAAAAACAGATAAAAGAGAGTTTTTGGCAAAACTGTCTTCGCTCAAGTCTTGTATAAGTAAACGAGATGTCAGAGTCTCGTCAAAAGTTTATGAAGTACCGGATTCCGGGAAGAGATCAAAAGTTTTAGAAAATTTCTCGTATATTGAGATGCAAAATTTGGTATTGGCGTTGTACAGCGAATTATTTAAATTAAAATGGGAATATCTTCAAAATATTATTCCAACGAATGAAGAAATAGTGGAGAAATGTAGAAATAAAATTAAAATTCTTGATAGATTAAATAAAGATATTGATAGAAGTAATGTTTTATTAGATATATATACACAGTACGTGAGATTAGATTTGTATTTTTATAGAAAACAATCAAATCATTTTACAGACATTGTAACAAATATGTCGGAATTATTGCGCCAATGTATGAGTGAAACAGAGCAATATCTTAAAAATTTATACACAGCTTAAAAAAAAAAAAAAAAAAAAAAAAAAAAAAAAAAAAAAAAAAAAAAAAAAAAAAAAAAAAAAAAATTTTTTTTTTTTTTTTTTTTTTTTTTTTTTTTTTTTCTCAACACTCCCGTAAAAATTTAAATCTCGGGATAACGAAATTCTGTCGCAATCTATAAATTTCCTTCTTTAATTTTTGACAGCGAGAACAAGTCAGAATCATTTAGCGAAACGTTTGATTTCTTGTTTTTTTCCGACTTGTGGGTTGTCCGATTATAGTTTTCATTGAATTCGATTCGGGAGGATCGTTATCAATATGTTTTCTTTTTATGACAGATGATGATGGGTCGGGTACTTGTTCACATGACACGTTGTCGTTTAAACTCGATTCGGGGGGATCGTTATCAGCACGCCTTCTTTTTCCAACAGATGATGATGGTTCGGACGCTTCGCCGCATGACACATTGTCGTTTAAACTCGATTCGAGGGGATCGTTATCAGCACGCCTTCTTTTTCCAACAGATGATGATGGTTCGGACGCTTCGCCGCATGACACATTGTCGTTTAAACTCGATTCGGAGAGCTCGATATCAGCACGTTTTCTTTTTCCGACAGATGACGATTTTTCGGGCGCTTCGCCACACGATACATTTTCAGTTGAATTCGTTTCGGGGGGCTCGATATCAGCACGCCTTCTTTTTCCGACAGATGACGATTTTTCGGGCGCTTCGTCACACGATACATTTTCAGTTGAATTCGTTTCGGGGGGCTCGACATCAGCACGTTTTCTTTTTCCGGCAGTGGACGGTTCGGGCGCTTCGCCGCACGACGCGTTGTCGTTTAAACCCGATTCGGGAGGGCAGATATCAGTATGCCTTCTTTTTCCGACAAAAGAGTCGCTGTAACGACGTTTCAAGTTTTTAAAAGAATACGGTTGGGGTGGTTCGATATAACCGCGTCTTAAACACTCCTCTTCATCAGGAAATTCCAATTCCCAAAAATGCTCTGGTGTTTTGGGAGGAGATTTCCCTCGATGTCGCGATACTTTTTTCAATCTCTCTTTCAATGATTCTTCGTCCAAATCGGGTATACATTTATAATAGTCTTCACAACAAGCACATGCATGACCGGGATATTGTCTTCTGTCGGCGTGCTTACGAGACATTTTTTCGAAACATTTTTGTGGCATATTTTTCTTTTCCAAGAGATCAAAATTTTCAAAATGCTTTTCGGAATTTTTTTTTGTGTGGTCCGTGTCAGGGTGCTTTCGATGAGATGCTAAGATGCCAACCAGTTTAACAACAGAAAACAATAAGCTCCAAGCCCAACTCGGCTTTGGTTCTGATTCGGAATTTTCGGGAACAATTGACATACTTTGCATACCCTGCCAACCGTCGTGATCTTCTACCCATGATTCTAATTTTTCTTTTACTAATCTAGAAAAACATTCGTACATTACATCTATGATACTTTTAGGTAACTTTTCTCTGATACATTTTACAGCCAATTCTCCGACGAAAACGAAAAAAGCTATTATTCGACTCCAAGTTATACCTTCGGAAAACAATTCAATAGATACACCTGATAAAATACTACCTATGTTATCTTCGTTAATAATTTCTATTTCACTGCAAATTTTTTTTAATACACAATGATACGATTCTTGAAAGACTTTAAGAATTTCGCATGTTTTTTTAACAAGATCTTTTTCTTTTTCATTCATCGCACTGACTGCATCAAAATTTTCATGATGACGCAGTAGAAAAGAAAATACATTTTCAAGGAAAAAATCTGTTCTTATTATATCCTTTTTCTTATAACTTTTCCTTTCAAACTCATCAAGTTCTCCGTGCACAAAAGCTTGTTTAAATAGCAAGTTTCTGGACATTTTACAATGCGTTGTACTTTATTTAAAATATGACAACTGATATATGAAAAGTAAAAATCAAACAGTTTTATAGATTAAATCATATTTTTTTTTATGTAAAAAAAAAAAAAAAAAAAAAAAAAAAAAAAAAAAAAAAAAAAAAAATTTTTTTTTTTTTTTTTTTTTTTTTTTTTTTTTTTTTTTTTTTTAAATATGATTTCTATAAGCTATTTGCCATGGATGCTATGGTGCCAACCAGTTTAATTGAAGAGTACAATAACCTCTTTGCCCAACTCGGCTTTGGTTTTGATTCGGAAATTTCGGGAACAATTGATATACTTTTTATACCCTCCCAACCGTCGTTATATTCTACCCAGGATTCTAATTTTTCTTTTACTAATCTAGAAAAACATTCGTACATTACATCTATGATACTTTTAGGTAACTCTTCTCTGATACATTTTACAGCCAATTCCCCGACAAAAGCGAAAAGAGCTATTATACAATGCCAACTTATACCTTCGGAAAACAATTCATTAGCTACACCTATTAAAATACTACCTATGTTATTTTCATTAATAATTTTTATTTCACTGCATAAATTTTTACATGCATTATTATACTTTTCTTGAAAAAACTTAAGAATTTCGTAAGTTTTTTCAATAAGATCTTTTTCTTTTTCATTCATCGCACTTACCGCAAAAAAATTTACATGATGACGCAGTAGAAAAGAAAATACATTTTCAAGGAAAAAATCTGTTCTTATTATATCATTTTTGTTATAACTTTTCCTTTCAAATACATCAAGATTTCCATGCATGGAAGATGCTTGAAACAGCAAATTGTTAGACATTTTACGACGAAAGATACTTTATTTAAAATATGACAAATGATATATAAAAGTTAAAAAAAAAAAAAAAAAAAAAAAAAAAAAAAAAAAAAAAAATTTTTTTTTTTTTTTTTTTTTTTTTTTTTTTTTTTTTTTTGAAATATCTAGAATTTAATTTTTTTCATTTATTTATGAGAGGGTTGAGTGGTATAAAGACACGAAAACAAAGATTTAAGCCGAGAGGCGGTCGCTGGCGCTCGCGCCTCACGGCTTAAATCTTTGTTTTCGTGTCTTTATACCACTCAACTTTTTTAAGTGTAACTTAAAAAAGATTTATATTACATTATGTCAAATTCCTTTTCATGGGATGAAATGTTAGATTCTCTTTGCCATGTAACACATGAACAAACATTCGCTGCATTTCATTATGATCAAAATGATTCGTTTTTCAAAAGCCTTTCAACACTTGAAATTTTACCAACCCTAGAATCTATACTTTCCGATCGAAATTTCGTGACTACCTCAGCTTTTTCTGGTGCCGGATCATGGGGTGAGACATGCTCTAACCATTTTAAACCTAGTTTATTTTCCAAATGTTTAGCTGCCAAAGTAAAAATTGAAAAACATAAACTATTCAGATTGCAACAGGTGAAAAAAAAATTAAAAATGAATGAGCCGTGCTCTTGGTATTCGGTCAATCTGCTGGTTTCATTAGCTCGTTTAAATGAGTAATAAAACCCACAACGATTTTCAAATAGTAGGGTATGAAACTTAAGTAACTTTGGAAACTCAATAAAATAAGGATAGTGGAGCAAAGAAAAATGACGATTGTAGAACAAGTAGATCAACAAACTCTATTAAAGAATTTAGAGACCAGTGTAAAAGATTTTCAAAAAGTTTTTCAAAAATTTAAAAAAGAATGGGACACTTTCATCGATAAGGTTGACGACGACAGTTGCGACATAGATCAAGATTTAGTATGTAATATTATGGATGAGTACGATATTTCTGTCCAAGCTATGGAAGACACTTTACAGGATCTTTTAAAAGATTTCGACGATTCCAATAAATTGAAACAGAATTAGATTTAAAAAAAAAAAAAAAAAAAAAAAAAAAAAAAAAAAAAAAAATTTTTTTTTTTTTTTTTTTTTTTTTTTTTTTTTTTTTTTTTGAGGTTGTTTATGAGTTTTAAAGTCGTCGCTTGTCGCTGGGAGATGACAAAGTCAACATCTATTGCCTCTGTTATCCGTATTCCACATTCCACTTCGACTTTGATAAAAAAATAAAAGTGTGCCAAATTTTTTAAGTCAACTTTTAGTTTAAAACAATAATCAAACAAGGTTTGTTGAAATCTTTTATTTTTCTCACCAGACTTTTTCTACATATTTGTTCACGATTGCGGTTACCGGTGCAATCATCAGTCTCCTTTTCACCCAGCTCCATCAACTTGAAAAAATCATGAAATTTTTGACGGCATGGAGACGCGAGATCGCGAAATGGGGCTCCGGGTGGAAGCGTCTACCCTCGAATAATCTCGAACGTGATTTCATGGTCGTGGGAATTCGTGAGAGAGTCGTACTACTTTCCTGCCTATCGCGAGTTGAGCGCAAGAGCCACTCGATTAGAGTCCGAGCTGAATACGCTCCGGGAGGTAAAGGAGGCGTTGAGGAAACGGCTACTCGACATCAAGCACGTAGCGTACCGAAATGCCTTGCTGAGATCCGAAATCGCGAGCTTGAGAGAACAACTGGCTTCCGCACGTTCTGAAATTAGCAGTCTCAAGGAAAGACGCACCTGCGTAAAATGTTACAAAGATTTTTTTACAGATTTACATTCCAAAATGTGATTAAAAAAATAAACTCGAGTCATTTTCAGATTTTTAATATTAAAGGATTAAAGACATTTTAAAAAGATGAATACGGAAAGATTCAATCCTCATTTAGATCAACACACTAGAACGCATAAACCACCGCAACTGAATTTCGAAAACAAAGAGAATAATGCGTATTCTGATATGCCGAGAGATGGTTATACACTGAATAATCCTCATGCGAGATGGGGAGATAAGAATGGACGAACTTATTTTGCAGCATTAAATAATATTAAAAAACGGTGAAGAAATAAATGTCAAAAAAAAAAAAAAAAAAAAAAAAAAAAAAAAAAAAAATTTTTTTTTTTTTTTTTTTTTTTTTTTTTTTTTTTTTTTTTTTTTTTTTTTTTTTTTTAAGGAAGTGAAATTGTTTCACCTGATCAGTTGACATATGACAGCGCTGCCAGTCGGCTGCTCTTCCGTTTTTCTCGCTTGAAATTTTGTCGAACTTTGTAATAATTAAACTATGAAATAATTCCAGACTTTGAAAAATTTTGCAGAACTCCGAAATAATTCCAGACTTTGAAAAATTTTGCCGAACTCCGAAATAATTCCAGACTTTGAAAAATTTTGCCGAACTCCGAAATAATTCCAGACTTGAAAAAATTTTGCCGAACTCCGAAATAATTCCAGACTTGAAAAAATTTTGCCGAACTCCGAAATAATTCCAGACTTTGAAAAATTTTGCCGAACTCCGAAATAATTCCAGACTTTGAAATATATATATATATATATATATATATATATATATATATATATATATATATATATATATATATATATATATATATATATATATATATATATATATATATATATATATATATATTACTTAATACTTCTCCCTTAAAGTAATTTTCTGGGACTTTATCATTATAAAAATCCTCGACAATCCCAGTCTGTTTTACCTCTTTATTCTGACGAGTTAATAAATCATAAATTTCAACGAGTTTCGACTTCCGTCTCAAAAATAAAAATCTCATCAATCCAGATTAAACCGGATTAAACCATATATATATATATATATATATATATATATATATATATATATATATATATATATATATATATATATTACTTAATACTTCTCCCTTAAAGTAATTTTCTGGGACTTTATCATTATAAAAATCCTCGACAATCGCAGTCTGTTTTACCTCTTTATTCTGACGAGTTAATAAATCATAAATTTCAACAAGTTTCGACTTCCGTCTCAAAAATAAAAATCTCATCAATCCAGATTAAACCAGATTAAACCATATATATATATATATATATATATATATATATATATATATATATATATATATATATATTACTTAATACTTCTTCCTTAAAGTAATTTTCTGGGACTTTATCATTATAAAAATCCTCGACAATCGCAGTCTGTTTTACCTCTTTATTCTGACGAGTTAATAAATCATAAATTTTAACGAGTTTCGACTTCCGTCTTAAAAATAAAAATCTCATCAATCCAGATTAAACCAGATTAAACCGGATTAAACCATATATATATATATATATATATATATATATATATATATATATATATATATATATATATATATATATATATATATATATATATATATATATATATATATATATATATATATATATATATATATATATATATATATATATATATATTTCTGGGACTTTATCATTATAAAAATCTTCGACAATCCCAGTCTGTTTTACCTCTTTATTCTGACAAGTTAATAAATCATAAATTTCAACGAGTTTCAACTTCCGTTTCAAAAATAAAAATCTCATAAAACTAGATTAAACCGGATTAAACCACACACACACACACACACACATATATATATATATATATATATATATATATATATATATATATATATATATATATATATATATATATATATATATATATCCTTGTCTTATTTACCTCTTTAATCAGGTGTGTTAATAAATATAAATTTTGACTAATAACTTTTTTCTGGCGTTAATAAAATTAAAAATCTATAGAGGTCAATGACCTTTGACCTTTAACCCATATATATATATATATATATATATATATATATATATATATATTAAATTACTGAATACTTCTCCTTTAAGGTAATTACCCATGAGGTAATCCCTTGGTGTCAATCTTTATTTTCTTTACCTCTTTATTTTGACTTGTTACTAAATATAAATTTTGACTGATAATTTTTTTCGGGCAACAGTAAAAAATAAAAAAATCTAAAAAGGTCATTGACCTATGACCTTATATATATATATATATATATATATATATATATATATATATATATATATATATATATATATATATATATATATATATATATTACTTAATACTCCTCCCTTAAAGTAATTTTCTGGGATTATATCATTATAAAAATCCGCGACAATCCCAGTCTTCTTTATCTCTTTATTCTAACGTGATAATATTGTTTTAACTCAAAACTTCGTACTTTACGAATGTCGCTCATTTGTGATGATTACGTTCAGTTTCAGTATTGGGTCATTTTGTTGATAATTTAAACTGTTTTATAATTGATTCGTTTGTGTAACTATTTTTTCACTGTATTTAAATTACGCGTGGTTGACAGTATATATATTCTCAATTAGTTAACGTTTCACTCTTGTGTAACATTTGTTGTATTTTTCACATGATACAATTAAATACTTTGATAAATTTGACATGAGATTAACTGGTGTAACAATGGTTAGAAAATAGGAACAGTCAACTGATACAATAATTACTTGGTTATCTTTCAAAGTCTATGCAGGAATATCATCACCTATGTTAGATATTAGAATACTGGATGTGTCATTCAAATTCTTATCCTGTTTGACATCTGAATCCATATTGTAAGATTTCCACTGTATACTATTACAACTAACTTTTCTAGCGTTTACAAACTTGATGAAAACGGCAGAATTTAGGAATCCTATTTATGTGTAGCGTTCGCTAGTATGATGAAACTGGAAAGAAAATATGTTATTTGGTGGTGGGTATTCCCAAAAACGGAAACCATAGAATCGCTTTGTTCGAGACAAATGACATCATCTCTTAAAATTTAAAAAATATATATAGTTTTGTTTTTATTGTACGATATTTTTGCTGGCCAATAATTTAAAAAAGTAAAATATATATTTTAAAAAATATATATATGCTTTTATTTTTTTTCCAACGTTGGTAATATATCTAACGCAAAAAAATGGGACTAGAGATTGAAAAAATGTTTCAATCTCTAGTCCCATTTTTTTGCTTTTTCTTCACTTTGTGTGTGAAGAATTTTTTTTTTTTTTTTTTTTTTTTTTTTTTTTTTTTTTTTTTTTAAATATTTGAGAAATAAAAACCTCACGCTATCGTTCCAAATATTTCTGTTGCTGGAAGAAAAAAAATTATCAATCTGAAAAAACAAAAAATATTTTTTAAAAACAAATTTATTTTCATAAGAATAAATTTACAAAAGAAATTATATTTTTAAATACACATACATATTCTTTTATTTTTTTTTCTCCAACGTTGGTAATACATCTGACGTAAAAAAATGGGACCGGAGATTGAAATAAATTTCAATCTCCAGTCCCATTTTTTTACCTTTTCCTTCACACAAATACAAAGTAAAGGAAAAGAAAGAATTTACCAAATTTTTAAATGTCGAACTCGCTGGCAAACTGTCCAAATAATGCTTTCACGGGATCTATGTCTTGATTTACCTCCGGCGATGATACAACTTCGTAACAGTTCAATAAATGTTCGAAATCTATATCCTCGGTAGAAACAGAACGAGGTGTGTGTTCATTCCTCGTATCCTCTGCTATGAGTGGAAAAGAAGGTGTCAGTTTGTTGTTTTTATTATCCCCTGCAACGGCTGGACAAGGAGGTCCATTCTCTTCGGTGACAACTGGAAAATTAGTTTCATTCTCTTCGGCGACGGCTGGTAAAGCAGGGTCATTCTCTTCGGCGACGGCTGGTAAAGCAGGGTCATTCTCTTCGGCGACGGCTGGTAAAGCAGGCTCATTCTCTTCGGCGACGGCTGGTAAAGCAGGCTCATTCTCTTCGGCGACGGCTGGTAAAGCAGGCTCATTCTCTTCGGCAACGGACATTTCTCGATTCACAGCTACGAGTGTTGAAACATTGTCATCGTCAGGGGTATTTTCGCCACCGTGCACACTCAAGTCCATGGGACCTTCGTTCATCGAGTCGTCACTATCGCCACATAAAGTTAATGTAAAACAAGTGTCTTTTGGATTCAGGAGCGGCCGGTACCGAAAATTTTTTTGGTACCAAGTCACAATGTCCGGCGCGACAACATTCACCGTTTTATCCAACGGAATCGTATTGATTGTGATTATTTGGTGGGTGACGGATTGATCCGATCGATTCAATGGTTGCACGGGTTGAGGGGCTGCTGCTGCTGCTGCTGGTGGTGGTGGTGGTGGTGGAGGAGGGGGCATCAAGAAGGTATTTTCAGTGATTTGAAGTCCCGTGCTGAATTCTAAAAGTACGGGATCATTATGGACACTTTCAGTTGGCTGCTGTTGCTGTTGCTGCTGCTGCTGCTCGTCGGCATGTAATGATGGGCTATAAAAAGATTGGGCCGAAGTGGACGGTTGGGAAGCGAGGTCACTCGTGGACGTTACGCGAGCCGTCACGTCGTGTCCGTCGTCCTCTTCGCACTCTAGGGCTTCTTCGATGATGGGCGTTTGGGGCGGCCTCTGGAACAGGTAATCGCGAACGAGTCGTCGGGACTGCGGCGACGGGTTGATTTCGCGAATCGGGTTGTCGCATTGAAAAGATAACTTGGACACATCATTCGAAGCGATAATGTGCATGGAAAAGAAGGATTTGTTGGTGCAATATATTAGATAAACGGTACCTTCTGGGATCACGTAACAGTGGTTGGGTTTCAACTGCCGCTTATTATACACAAACTGTTCATCGATCGGGAAACTTTTCGATTTGATGGTGAGTCTCTCCAACTGCTGCTTGCGTAAAAAGTAGAACAGCATTCGGACCGCGCCAACCTGATAAATATGAGCCGTGCCTATCTCGACGCGTCTCTGTCCAAAAGTGAAACAGCTCTTGACGAGAAAATTATTCACTCCATATTTGAAACAAGTTCGCGTGTCGATATTTTTTCGCAAGTTGTCGTTAACGTCTTTTAAAAGTTTCCGCGCCGTCCAGGACCACGGTTTTTCTTCGTAATAGGCGATTCGTTTGATGTAGCTACCCGTATCTAAGAAATGTTTGTGATATCGGTGGTTAAATTCTAATTTCTTATAATAGATCAGTTCGCGTTCCAGAAATATGATGAACGGGATGATGCGGTATTGAGTGGCGATGGTGACGAAGTTGGGGGGGTTCGGGAGTCTTTCGACTTCGCTCGCCGCATCCACGCGAGTGACGAACACGTCGGTCTTGCTGGAAGGGTCTCGGTTCATGGCGATACGGAGCAAGAGACGGTTCTCGAATGAAGTCGGAACCACAAAATTTCCTCCCTTTTATACCCCAAAAAAACGAGAAAAGTTCACCGATCTAAAGGTTTTTTTTCATGGGAGGGATGGGGTCGTTGAAACGAGTTTATCGACCTGCAAAAGTAATCCGCGCGTCGTCGTCGAGTAGGGAGAGAGAGAGGGGTCGATGCTTCCAGAGGGCGAGGAACCAGTAGAGGGGAGAGGGTCGATGCTCACAGATAACATCCGCCGGGATCCCGCGCGTCGTCAAGTAGAGAGGGGGAGGTCGATGCTTCCAGATCGCGAGGAACCAGTAAAAAAGAAGGGGTCAATGCTTCCAGGTGGCAAGGAACCGAATCGGAGAAGATGAAGGGGTCAATGCTTCCAGGTGGCAAGGAACCGAATCGAAGAAGATGCAGTACAGTCAACTGCAAAAAGATTTGAGCACCGGATCCCTCATAGAAATTTTTAGAATGCACAATGACATTATTTTTTACAATTTAAACATCATGCTTTATGAATTTCGTATATTTGTGACGGCTGCATGTCAATTTGAGTATTACGTCATTGTGTGAGAAATTTACAGTCAACTGCAAAAAGATTTGAGCGCCGGACCCCTCACAGAAAATTTCAGAATGCACAATGAGAAAATATTACTTATTTAAGAGAAATTTTGCTGCTGTCATTTATCAATGTTTCGTCTTCAAACGCTATGACGTCATACTTTATGAATTTAGTACATTTGCGATAACTGCATTTCAACTTATTTAAGAGAAATTTTGCTGCTGTCATTTATCAATGTTTCGTCTTCAAACGCTATGACGTCATACTTTATGAATTTAGTACATTTGCGATAACTGCATTTCAATTTCATAATGTGCCATTAGGAAATATTACATATTTAACAATTTTTTTTTCAATCTGGCTACAAATACACTTTAACAAATTTGAACCTTTTGCCGCATCGTCACTCCTCTGCTTTTATAGAATAGCTCTCTTTTGACCAATGAAACTGCTCTACGATAGGATGAAGTAATCATTTTCTATAAAAGCGATGGAGTGATGATGTAGTAAAAGAGTCAGTTTTTAACACTGTTTTGTCATCGATGTTTACTTAAACGCTATGACATTATACTTTACGAATTTCATACATTTGTGATGACTGCATTTCAATTTCAGTATTGCGTCATTTTTTCGATAATTTAAACAATTTAATAATTGATTCGTTTATTTGCGTAACTGTTTGTTTCACTGTGTCATTGAGGTACGCGTGGTTGACGGTATATATAGATTCTCAATGAGTTCACGTTTCATTCTTGCTAAATATTAGATGCGATGTTCGATTTATTTTACGAGCGATTAAAATCAACTTGGACAATGGGGTACGTTTTAATTTCAAGATTAAGTTTAAGTTTTTCTTCCCGTTTTGGATTTTTTTTATTTCGTAAAATTTCTTCTTGGCTTCAAGGAACTGTTTTGAAAATTTCTATTATTCTTAGATTGGAGATTTTCGATGTCATACATTTCTCAAAATCTCAGTCAGATATTCACAAAGTTGCAATTGAGACGAGATTTAGAGAAACTATGACATCGAAAATGTTCAATCCACGAATAATAGAAATTTTTATCAATAATATATGAATTCTTTTTTATTTTTCTTATTTTACACTGTAAATTACTTTTATTTTTCTTTTATCACTATACATTTTGAATAGTTTCCCATATTTCTTTTTTTTTATTTTCTTTTATCATTATACATTTTGAATAGTTTATCAAAATCTGCACCAGCACTATATGATTTATTTTCTTGTTTTACATTGTAAATTTCTTTTATCATTATACATTTTCCCATATTTCTTTTCATTTTTTTTCTGCTTTTATCACACATTTTAAATAGTTTATCAAAATCTGCACCAACATTATTTGAGCTTTTTTTATATATTTCTTGTTTTATATTTATTTTTTTTTCAATCGATCCATCTGTGAAAAAATATTTACTGATTTTATGGAAATACGTTTTCAAATACATAGTTTCATTTTTTTCTCAATCCATATTTAAAGATTATTTGCTGAATTTATAAAACGCGTTCAAATATACTTTCTTTCCAGTTTCTTATGTTTCGGTTTATTTTATTATTATCAGCCAAATATAGGATTTCTAATATGAAAAATATGAGAATAAGCTTTTTGTTCTTGCTTTAAAGTTTGAATTCTTGTCGATTTGTTTAAATGATAATATATTTTCTTCCCAGTTTCTTGTATTTTTATTTTTTACCATTAATACCTAAGTATATAGGATTCCTAAATTCTGCCGATAATTTTTTTTTTCAATGCGAGAAGGAAAAAAAAACATGAACCTTGAAATTAAAACGTACCCGAAACATGTTCCAGCCAATTTATTCAATCCCGAATACCCGCCAAATAATATATTTTCTTCCCAGTTCGATTCGATGCTTATCATAACCACGGGATTTTCTAATTTCTGTCATGGAATTTATGCGAGTCACATCATGAACTTCTTTTTTTATTTTTTGCCTTTCGGCGGCAATGGAATCTTTGTTCTTTGTTTTTCAACCTCCTGATCACCTTGAAACTGTATGATGCGAGCGAGCGAAAAAAGGGAAAGGAACTCTTACTTTGAACTAACCATTCGCTCGCCTCCCCCCCCGCCCGAAAGCCACGAACGCTGTCCATCCGGATGATACACCCCGCATTCCGTTTCGACTAATCGCAGCAGCCTCTTTTGAGCGGATCTCTAGCAGCAGTTGGGGAGGCGGGCGCGATGCCAAGACTTTAAAAAGAAGCTTCGCGCCCTTTTTCATTACTTCACAGAGTTTTGACTTTTTTTATCAAGCAAACTCCCCGACACGAATCATGGCCTCTACGCAGTTGCTGGATTTACCCATCGACATACTCTTGATCCTTTTTCGAACGTTCATCCCTTTAAGGGACAAACTGCGTCTTTTGACGAGCATGCCGGAATTTCATCCCATCTTGACGTACCGGTCGGCTTACCTCTCGTCCCCCGTGCCCTTTTCGACCGCGTACTTGCAACGGCTGAGCCGAATCCGACCCGGCTGGTACTTCGCCACGCGAAACTGGACCCATCGATTCTGTCTTCGTCTCGATCCCGAAACCCTGAATTTCGCAATCTATCACTTTTTCCTCGAAGGATTCGAAGGCCATTACAAACCCGCCGTGCTGCACCAAAGTTTCTTTCGCGGATCCATCGACCGCGTTTTTCAAAACATCGAAAGTTTCTTGACGCAGTTCCAGTATCTAGAGGAGGAGGACGAGGGAGGGGAGACGACGGCATCCAGACCCCCCCTTTCGCGGCAACAGCAGCAGCAGCATCAGCCCAAAATGTACATGTATCGCCTGGAAGGCTACGGACTCGTACTGATCGACTCGACCGCTTCGCGAAACGGCCAACACAACTTACGGTTCTACGACTGGAGCGAAGTCGAGATCCTGCCCGGTCGCTGGCAACAAATCTACTGTCGATGGCGTTTGGACACTCATTTCAAAATCAAATGGAAACTCAACAAAACCCTCTACGTCAAATGCATGACCCCTTCGCCCTATTACTGTCACTGCGGAACGCGATTTCAAAGACTGTCTCCGATAACTTATAGAGTTTCGCCGAATCTCAGCAGTCTGAACTGGAACGAACAAGAATCCGTGCCTCTAGTGGGAGTGCAAGAATTTCGACTGGAAGAAGACGAAAACCACATGGAATCCAAAATGACTTATCACGTAAATTATAAGTTTTATAACTCGTTAGAAGTCGAAGTCATCGCCAGAAGAAACGAACGACTGAGAAGCCTGTTGGAATAAAAAACTTTTTCATCACCAACCTCCCCCCCACCAAAAAAAAAAATCTTTCCCATATTGCTGATGGAATTTTTTTTTCCATCAGATTGTTCCAAGGGAAAGGCAAAAAATTGCGCCAAAGGTTTTAAAAAGAAAAATTGGTTTATCCAATTTCTTTTTAAAACCTTTGGCGCAATTTTTTGCGACAAACAGAGTACCAACGTTGGCACAGAAAATAGAATGAAAGAAAAAAAAAATCTTTCCCATATATTGCTGATGGAATTTTTTTTTTTCCATCAGATTGTTCAAAGGGAAAGGCAAAAAATTGCGCCAAAGGTTTTAAAAAAGAAATTGGTTTATCCAATTTCTTTTTAAAACCTTTGGCGCAATTTTTTGCGACAAACAGAGTACCAACGTTGGTACAGAAAATAGAATGAAAGAAAAAACGATCTTTTTTGCTTCCTTTTCGGGAGTAACGGGCAAACACTTTTAAAAATTTTCAAGCTATGTTTTTGAGACTTGTAAAAAGTTGTTCTATACAATACACATGTATATATATATATATATATATATATATATATAGTAGACTCCTTCAAAGCCGCACTCCTAAAATCCGCAACTCTCTAAAATTCTCACATATTTTAAGGATGTAAACAATGAAATATTCAGTTCAGATGTAGGTGCAAAATTTGACTTTTTTAGCTTGATATCAATTCCTTACATTTTTTCATTTGTAATTTTTGTTAAGGTTATTGAATTCATGTTTTTTCATGAAGAAAGAATAACTTATTTCTGAAAAAAAAATAAAGATATTGCTGATTTCATTGATGATTACAATCTTACCGAATATATTTATGTATTAATCAAGCTTTTTTTAGTTATTAAATCTGACTAAACTTGAAATAACGTTTCATTATTTTATGATCTTGATGTGAATTAGTAATGTACCTTTATGAGGCAAGTTTCATTGAATAATTTAGGAAAAAAAAACACATTTCATCTCTATATAATGAATATTTAATTGTACATTATTGATTATGGCACGAAAATGTTAAAGTGTTTTTTTTTTTAATTCCAATATTGGTGACCTAAAAGTATTTTTAAAAAAAGGGAAAAAAATGAACCGAGGAAAAAAAAAGTTTTTTTTTCTCTCTCGGTTCAAATTCGTAAACCGAGTCGTTTACAACGTTTTCTTTGCTCTCGTTTAAACTGGTGCAACCAGTCTAAAAAGCTCCTTCCCGTCGTCGCGTCTTTCGTCTGTACCAGCAACCAGGGTTCCGTCAATCCCCGATGTCTCGACCACTGTTTTCGAGGAACCACGCGTCCCCAGGTGATAAAGTCTAATAGTTTTTTGCCCGATTTCAATTTGATCAGTTTTCTTACGAGCGCGTACATTTCCACACCGTCGCCGCTTTCACTGTTGCCGCCTCTGCCACACCGGTAGTTGCAAATTCCTTCGCAACTCAAGGACCTAACAAGCGGACGTCCCAAAAATCTTTCGAGATCGTCGCTTCGAAAATATACCGTACCGTTTGTGGTGACGTGACAGTGTATCGCCGCACCAATTTTTTCATTCACTTCTTTTAACAATCTCACGCGAAAAGACATTCTTCGACTCGAGAAGAGAGAAAGAGATTCAATAGCTATACTTTCAAACCCAAAAAAAAATAGACCGGACTACTAAACTTATGTTTTTCATTTAATCTCTCTCTCTCTGAAAGATAAAAACGCAGAGTTGGATCGACAAGACAAAGACAAAGAGTCTGCATACCTTTTAGGGTGTAGGGAAACAACAACTAAAAAAAAAACCCCATCCTGTTTCGTGAGAAAGTTGACAAAGGCATGCATGCCCTTGAGGGGGGGAAAAAATGTTTTTCAGATGGGAACGAAAAAACAGAATGAAAAGAATAACATCCGTTGACCTTGCATGCCGAAGCAATCGAGCCGCAGCCGGTTAGCCTTGAGAGCCGACTGGACGCGCCCGCACGTCCGCCCGCTCGCTCGCTCCAGTGCATCGAATGGATGAGAGGAGGAAAAGGAGGAGGCGGGAGGGGTAAGAAAACAACACGCGGAACGTCGACTAGAAGAATTAGAAGTTGAAATAAAAAGGGAATCCTTTTTGCGAACAAAGATTAGAGACAGAGAGGGCAAAATGGCAGCGGTCGCGGAAACATCCACGTCTATGTCTTCTTCTTCTACTACTAATACTAATACTAATACTCTCGCGCCCTCCCCTATCCGACTCACGGATTTACATCCCGATATCTTGTTAACGCTTTTTCGCAACTACATACCTCTGCACGATAAATTGCACGTGCTTTCTAAAATGGAAGAATTTCGCACTCTGGTCCGGTGTCGCGGGGCCTACCGCATACCGCGCGGAGCACCTTTTTCGAACGCGTATCTGCGATTCCTGAGTCGCATTCGTCCCGGATGGTACGTGGCCCGAGAGGACTGGACGCACTGCTTCCGCTTGCAGATCGACGAAACCACGCTGCACGTTTCTCTCCGTCATTACGTGCTCTTTCCGCCCGAAATCTTGCAAACTTTGCTTTTTCGGCACCACTGGCAGCAGCAGTCCCGCGTCGGCGTGGTGGCCTGTCATCGCGCGACCCTCGCGCAATTGCATTCCAACCTGAGCAATTTTCTGGTGGACTATCACCCGTATCACCTGCTCGCCTACCATCTCCCGGGTCACGGATACGTCCTGGTCGAGCATTCCTCCCCGCGTCGTCCCACCCGTCTCTTTCAGATGCGCTTCTACGACGGCACGACCTGCATGATCGAAGTGGGACAGAAACGCGAAATGAGAGATTTCAGCAGCGGCGACGGCAGCGCGCATTTTTCGGTTCTCTTTTCGGAAGACCGAACCATCACGGTGCAATGCCTCCTGCATCGCACGTGTCGCCGTTGCGATCCTCGCGTTCGAGTCCTGTCCCCTTTCGAGTTTCGATTCGAAACGGATTTCAGAACCTCCTCCTCCCTGACTTGGAACCATCCCGAGGGGGTCCCGAGTATTCCCCTGGCCGGTCGACAAGTGTTTCGTTTGCAAAAAGACGGGCGTCACGTGCTTTCCGCGGCCCTGTCGAGTAAAACTTATTGTCCGCTTTCGAAAAAAAAGTGGAAAATTGAAAACAAAGCCGCTTGGGTGGAAGAACAGCAGCAACAGCAGCAACGGAAAGAAACAGCAGACAAGAGAAAGAGAGAGGCGGGGGTTGAAGATCAGCAGCAGCAGCAGCAACAGGATGACGACGAACCTCTTCGTAAAAAATAAGTAAGTTTATTTATGCCTTCTTTTCCCTCGGGAAAAGGTAAAAAAATAAGCCAAAGGTTAAAAAAAAGAAAGGAGTAAAAAAAAATTGTTTGGATCTTGGTCCAATTTCTTTTTTTTTACTTCTTTTCTTTTTTTTAACCTTTGGCTTATTTTTTTGCGACGCATTCAGTACCAACATTGGATACGTGTCAAACGAAAAAAAAAATTGAAGTCATCTTTCCCCCCTCTAACATCCCGATTAGATTCGCTTGAAGACATCGACACTCGAAAAAAAAAACAAAAATCACAGAGAAACAAAAATTGAAAGGGGAAGAAGAGGATGGTGGTGGTGGTGGTGGAGGAAAGTGAGATAACGAAAAAAACCTTGAACCGTTTCGATGGTCAAGGAACTGCTGCTCGCTCTTTCATTGGTTACGAGTTGGTTTTTCTTTTTTTTTCTTTCTTTCTGTATCTGTGTGTGTGTAATATTCGGAGGAGGTGGAATATGAGAGAGGGATGGGATGGGAGATGGTTTGACTCTTTTTGTTTTTTTTCTTTAGACCCTCAACTATTTAACGTTGTCAGTCCCGTGTCGGGTTTTATATTTCGAAAAAGATGGCGACTGTTGCAACTGCTCCTCTCGTCCCTGCTGCTGCTGCTGCTGCTGCTGCTGGTGGTGCGGCGGCGGCGGTAACGAAATCCACTCCTGCGACCGTCGTCCGTCTGTTCGACTTGCCCCCCGAAATCCTGTTTTTGATTTTTCGGCGCTACGTTCCGCTGCACGACAAAATCTATCGTCTGCTGAGCATGCCGGAATTTCGACCTTATCTGGAAGACCGCGCGGCCTACCTGTCGCGTCCCGTCCCTTTTTCGAAAGAGTACCTGTACGATCTGTTGCGAAGCATCCGACCCGGACTGTACGCGGCTCGCACCAACTGGTCGCATCGCCTGTGTCTTCGAATCGACCCGCAAAACTTGAACGTGTTCATCCATCACTACTATTTGGAAGGATACAATCCCAACGAGAAATTCGACACTCACTACTATGTCGGGCCCGTGGATCGCATGAAACGACACCTCGATGTTTTTTTCCAAGATTTCATGCGCTTGGATCGATCGCTGCTGCTCACTTATCACCTGAAAAATTACGGATACATCGTCGTCGGTCGCTCTCCGCATTTCCCGCGGAACCGCCACGCCTACAGGATGAAATTTTACGACTGGACCGAAGTCGAGATCCGGATCGATTCGAGGCGTCCGGTGACGTCCGGTCGTGTCAGCCATTTCCACGTGACGCTGACCGCGGACCACAGACTCTTGGTCGAATGTTCCTGCGCTTCCCTGTTTCGAGTCTGCCGCTGCACCCGCGTCCTGACGGAACTGTCTCCGATCGAGCTTCGAGTCGCCGAAAATTATCGCTCGCTCGTCTGGGACGTGGCAACAGAAGAAGGACAACAACAACAACAACAACAACAACAAGCCGAAGCCAAAGCCGCCGAAGAAGAAAAACACAAAACCATTGAACAAATCGGTTATCAGCAACTCAATTTGTTAGAAGGAGGATATTTCGTGGAATCCAATCTGTACTATAACTTGGGAATGTACCACCCGTACATTCGGGTGTTGGAAAACGAATTCCAACGCCTTTTTCATTAGCAGCTCAACATCAACAAATAACTGTTAATCAATAATCAAAGACTTTAAAAAAAAAAACTTTTTTTTTCCACTTATCAATCTTTAACAGAGGATTGAAATAGGGAAAAAAGTAAAAAAAATGCGCCAAAGGTAAAAGGAAAAAAAAAATTTTTTTTCCTTTTTACCTTTGGCGCATTTTTTTTACGACAAAAGTGTTACCAACATTGGGCTCGATCATTTTAAAAAAAAGAGAGATGGAGAAAAAAAAACAATTTTTTTTTTCATTCAACAGTCCGTTTCGCTTTTGAAGGCGGCAAAAAAAAGGGATCGAAAGGTTGAAAAAGAAATTCTTTTCAACCTTTCGATCCCTTTTTTTTGCATCACATTGATCACCAACATTGGTTTCAACATAATAAAAATAAAAAAAAATAAACATAATTTTTATAGTAGAAAAATGAACTTTATATCGATTTTTTCTAAAAACTTTGATGAAAAGTACATAATTTTTTAAAGAATAATAGACTTAATAAAATAACGCAAAATTTCGATCGGATCACGAGTTTCAAAAATTGGATTAAGTTGAGTCAAAGTCGAACTAGTATACATGGACAGCAGGAGCGACAATAGCGGTAGTAGAGGATAACTTTGTCATCTCCAAGCGGAAAGTGACTTTAAACTCATAAACGACTCCTATTTATAATGTCAAAAAAAAAAAAAAAAAAAAAAAAAAAAAAAAAAAAAAATTTTTTTTTTTTTTTTTTTTTTTTTTTTTTTTTAAGAAAAACAGTGTCAAACATATATATCACTATGATATGTAAAGTAGTTTTCAACAATTTGTTAAAAAAAAAAAAAAAAAAAAAAAAAAAAAAAAAAAAAAAAAAAAAATATTTTTTTTTTTTTTTTTTTTTTTTTTTTTTTTTTTTCCTTATATTTATAATGTATGATTTAATCGATGACAAATGTCATCTACTGTAGGTGTAATTTCTTGTTAGAATGCATAGCCTACCGTTCCGAACGGGTGCATGACCCTACTAGTGTGGAGTATCCACGATGTAATATTGGTTTCCTCAAAACATCTCAGCAACACATTTAGCGCATCCTGATAAATTACATCGACTTGATCTTCAAATTTTTGCATACAGAGTACTGTAAATTTTCCTGCAACAATGAGACATTCTAAAACAATGCATTGATAGGGCATTGGTAATATTCCGGCCGACGACAATTCGTGGCGAAGTATGTTAAACTCTCCCAGTTCTAAAGTAGTTTTAACAATTTCGCTTAATTTTCTTTCTAAGATGGGACGAATATCCGATAATACGTTCACTTCTTCAATACTGACATTGAGTTTGAAGGGATGTTTTTGAAAGAAACGTCCTTGCATTCTTAAAATTGTAGTATACATCATCCATTCAATTTCATTTAATTTTGAAAAATCCACGGGTTTGTAGTGGTCCAGATGAGAACCATTGCTCACATTTGCAAGATATATAGATTCTGCAAAAAGATCTGGTAAAATGTAATCCATTCTGACCACCGACCTGTCCAAACAACAAACGTCAGAATGGCAAGAATAGCAAGGAAAATCGGGTAAACGTGCCATTGTTGCTGGAGTGTGGCAAAGTCGAATGGGGCAAGGCTGATGCGCGGACTGATATTTATGATAAATTGAGTTAAAAAAAAAAAAAAAAAAAAAAAAAAAAAAAAAAAAAATTTTTTTTTTTTTTTTTTTTTTTTTTTTTTTTTTTTTTTAAGAAAATGTTTATTATATTTGAATGTTTTCGAAACTCCAGTGTCTAGCCTGGGTTCAGTTTAGGTCGCGATGCCCCGGCTCACTTTGGATATTTTTAAAAGGTTTCCCGGTCTCGCCCCCTCCTCCCGATTCGGCCGTTCGAAAATGTTTCTCCGGGGATCGCGGTGCGCCTCGGTTTTCGTACTCAGTTTGGGAATTTTGAAAGGTTTCCCGGTCTCTCCGCTCGATTCAGATGTTCGAACGCGTTTCTCCTGCGGTCGCGGTGCCTCGGATTTCCGACTGAGTTTGGGAATTTTAAATGGTTTCCCGGTCTCGCCGCCCGATACGGTCTTTCGAACGCGTTTCTCCTCGGGTCGCGACGCCTCGCTTTTCAGACTCAGTTTGGGAATTTTGAAAGATTTCCCGGTCTCTCCGCTCGATTCAGATGTTCGAACGCGTTTCTCCTGCGGTCGCGGTGCCTCGGCATTCCGGTTCAGTTTGGGTATTTTGAAAGGTTTCTTCGTCTCTCCGCTCGATTCAGATGTTCGAAAATGTTTCTCGGGCGGTCGCGACGCCTCGGCATTCCGGTTCGGTTTGGGTATTTCCAAAGGTTTCTTCGTCTCTCCGCTCGATTCAGATACTCGAAAATGTTTCTCCTGCGGTCGCGACGCCCGGGGTTCGCGACTCGGTTTGGGAATTTCGAAAGGTTTCCCGGGCTCGTGGCTCGATTCGGTCGTTCGAACGCGTTTCTCGGGCGGTCGCGACGCCTGGGATTCGCGACTCAATTTAGGAATTTCGAAAGGTTTCTCGGTCTCGCCGCCGCCGCTCGATTTCGCTTTTCGAACGCGTTTCTCGGGCGGTCGCGACGCCTCGAGTTCGCGACTCGGTTCGGGAATTTCGAGAGGTCTCTCGGAGTCCGCGAGACCTCGCGGCGGCGGCGGCGCCTCGGGCACCCGCTCCTCGGACTCGGGCGGTCGCGGCGCCTCGGGCTCTCGCTTCGGGGAGTCGTCGCCGTCGTCTCCCGGAGCGACGGCGGCGGCGGGATCGGCAGCGGCAGCGGGAGCAGCAGAAACAGGAGCAGCAGGAGCAGGAGCAACAGCAGCAGGAGCAGAAACAGGTGGAGCTGTGGGCAGTAAAAAATCCCGGACAAGTTTCGGGGAAACGAAAGGTTCTGGCACAGGCGGCGTGCTCGAAGGTTGTTCCAAGGGGAAACTTTTCATCAAGGGCAGGTTGCTCTCGGAGTCGGGAAAGGAGTCGAAGAGACTCTTGTGCGAGACGTTCCAGATTGCATCCTCGGGAATAAAACAGTCTTCCAAGACTGAAAAGTCAATGTCCGAGGCAGGTAAAGAAAACGGAGAGTATTGGTATAACGGGCCCATCTCGACGAGTGGCAATGTCGAATGAGGCTAGTCTGATGCGCGGACTGATATTTATACTAGACTTGAAAAAAAAAAAAAAAAAAAAAAAAAAAAAAAAAAAAAAAAAAAAAAAAATTTTTTTTTTTTTTTTTTTTTTTTTTTTTTTTTTTTTTTTTTTTTTAATGAAAATTTTAAATCTCCAAGGTTTCAGAAAAAACATGAAAAATTATTTTTAGAGACATGATGACATGAATACAGTTCGCAATTTGCGAATTCGCAATGTGCGAGTTCTTGAATTCTTAATGGGTTTTAAATTCTCACTTTGGGTTCGGTGGGAAGCAAAAACATGAAAAATTATTTTTAGACATGTTGACGTTTACACATTACAATTCGCAATTCGCAAGTTGCGAATTCGCAATGTGCGAATTCTTGAATACTTAATGAGTTCCACAAAATTGTCAGGGAATTCAATTGTAGTAAGGGAACCTGACCCGTATTCACACAAAAAAAAGACGTTCGAAGAAAACCGCGGAAAACTCCGAACGGTTAGGCCGACGGTAGCGACTGGGTTCGGACACGGTACCACCTACCGTCCACCAGTTTTGGAGATCAGAA
Source organism: Maratus speculifer (assembly GCA_964019185.1). NCBI lineage: Eukaryota > Metazoa > Arthropoda > Arachnida > Araneae > Salticidae > Maratus > Maratus speculifer. The sequence continues at coordinate 48,339 of CAXHSM010000186.1, read as the reverse complement.
CTTCGCGGCCGCTGATGGGGCCATTTACATATTCGCAATTCGCAATTCGCAATTCGCAAATTACGAATTCTTCGATAATTGATGAGTTTGAAATTCTCACTTCGGGTTCGAAGGGAAACAAAGAAAATTGTAAATGTATTAGAGGTCATTGACCTTTGACCTTGGTGACCTTTGACCTTGAACCAAGTTCAAATTATAAATAAACTCTGTGTAATTCGCAATTCGCAAATCACGGATTCTTCGATACTCGATGAGTTTCAAATTTTCACTTCGTGTTCGGCGGGAGGCAAAGAAAATTTTAAATGTAACAGAGGTCATTGACCTTTGACCTTGAACCAAGGTCAAATTATAAACCAATTATTAAATAAATCAAATTACAACTCTGTGTACATGAGTCGAGAAGTTTTTCACCTCCAGTTTAAAAGGTAACGGAAAAGTTTTTTTTTACATGTTAATTTTAATAAATTATTTGATTTTTTGTTTATTTTCAGCATGAATATTGCAAATTGATAAATTATTTTTTATGTATAAAAAGACTGTTAAACAATATAAATTTTACCAAAAAAATTATAAAAACAAAGAAGAGTTGAGTGGTATGAAGGCGCAAAAAAAAACAAATATTTAGGTCGCGAGGCGGGAGCGCCAGCGACCGCCTCGCGACCTAAATATTTGTTTTTTTTTGCGCCTTCATACCACTCATCCTCATGAATGAAACTCAAATTCTACTTCTTTTTCCTCTGCCGAGTTCCTGATCCAATTCCTCATTTTTCCTTTTCAGCGTTTCGTTTTCTTTTTTCAGCGATTCGTTTTCTCTTTTCAGCGATTCGTTTTCCTTTTTCAGCGATTCGTTTTCGTTTTTGAGTCTCGCGATTTCTCCTTCGTGCAGCTGATGAATTTTGTCGTTCAGTTGATGGATTTTATCGTTCAACTCGGAATTTTTTTCGTTCAACTTTGCGCATTTCTCGTCGGACTCGTCCAGTTTGACGGAGAGGCTTTCGACCTCCCGCCGGGAGTCCGCGTGCCTCTGTTTCCGTCGGGCCGCTTCCTCTTTCAGCCCCGCGTTTTCGGACTCGAGCTCCCTGTTTCTGTCGACTACGGGCTTGAACTCGTTGATCAGGGACTGTTGGTAGGGCCGGGGCGTCCAGTGGTCTTCCCCCACGACGTAGTGGAAGAGGTTGCCCGCCTGGGCTTGCTTTTCGAGCCAGGCTTCCCGAGCGAGGTTTTTCAGAGTCGGGTTGCGTCCGAAAAAAAGTTTGCGACCTTTCGTGAGATGCAGGAAAATGTCCGTGGGACCCGGGCAGGGTTGAAATTCCTTCGCGACCGGGAGGACCGTGCCGAGCGTGATTCCGGGAATGTGTTTGATTTTGAAGCGCCATTTGCTTTTGTAAAAATCCATGTCCGCCTGTACCATTTTGTCTCGTTTCAAGTCTTTGAAGGTCAAATTGAGGAGATTTATGAGGCCGCCTTCCCATTGCAAGACGAGTGGTAGTCGGTAGTCTTTCGGAAGGCTTTCGAAACAGTAAAAATGGTTCAGTTTTTCGGCACCCTTTTTGTTTTCGCCCGCGAAATTGCAGCGGGATTCGCGCTTGGACAGATAGCCGATGGTGTGGACGAGTTGCAAGGGCGAATCGATGGATTTGCAGTACAGACACCTGAAATTTCTACGAGGGCGTTCTCCCACCTCGATTTTCGCCCACACGTCTCTCAAAAAGTGGCCCGGGGGCGACGACACCACGATCATGTGCCTGTGCTGCCTGTGTCGGGCCTCCGGGGGCTCGCCTCCGTCGCACCAGCAGGAGAACGTGAGGGTGCGAGTCCGACCTTCGTCCCCGTCTATGGCTTCTAAAAAACCCGGAAATGCGGGAATTCGGACCATGGCGTGAAACCATTCTGCTTCGTTCCCGAGTTCCAAATATTTTCGGACGCAAGAAACGGCCCTGTTTAAAGAATCATCTTCGAAAGTCAGCGGGTTCGGGTCCAGAGGCATGGGCCAGATGAGATCGTAAGCTCGTGATGGAGGATCGAACGCGTGATCGAACAGACATTTGGACTGAGCCATGGGTTTCGAGTCGAAAAGAACGGGTTCCGGTTTGGCCACGAAAGTCTGATTTTCTGGCGGTAAAGTGTTCAGTTTTAAAAAATTTCTCCAACACTGTATCATGTGATCGCCGTGCTCGCGTTTCCGTTTGCTCGACCAAGAGGTTTCCCCGAGGCACCAGACGCAACAGAGTCTGGAATTTAAATTGTGCGATGCGGAGCAATGTTTTTCGAATTGGATGGATACGAGCGAAACGTTACAGAGAGGACACTGGAAGGAGGTGGGGTTTCGCCTAAGAAAATTCCAATATTGTCTTAAATTCTCACATCCGTCTTTCGAAGATTTGTTTTGACAAGGCGACATGATGCGGTTGGAAGCAAAAAAAGATCCGACAAAAGAATAATTTGAGGGTGTGACTAAAAGTATTTATACTAAGAGTATTTATAACATTTTCGCAATCTCAAAAAAAAAAAAAAAAAAAAAAAAAAAAAAAAAAAAAAAAAAAAAAAAAAAAAAAATTTTTTTTTTTTTTTTTTTTTTTTTTTTTTTTTTTTTTTTTTTTTTTTAAGGGATTAAAGGCTCATAAATAAATGAAAAACTTAAATTTCAAGTCTTTTCGCCCTATCGAGTTCCTGCTTCAATTCCTCGAGTTCCCTTTTGAGCATTTCATTTTCCTCACTCAGCTCTTTGTTTCGATCGACTATGGGCTTGAATTCGTTGATCAGGGACTGGAGATACGGACGAGGGGTCCAGTGGTCTTCCGCCACCACGTAGTGGAAGAGGTTGCCCGTCTCGGCTTGCTTTTCGAGCCAGGCTTCCCGAGCGAGGTCCTTTAAATCCGGGTTGCGTCTGAAAAAGAGACGGCGACCTTTCGTGAGATGCACGAAAATGTCCGTGGGACCCGGACAGGGTTCGAATTCTTTCGCGACCGGGAGGACCGTGCCGAGCGTGATTCCGGGAATGTTTTTTATTCTGAAGCGCCATTTGCTTTCGAAGAAATCCATGTCTGCCCGGACCATTTCGTCTCGCTTCAGGTCTTTGAAGGTCGAGTCGAGGAGGCTCGCGAGACCGCCTTCCCACTGCAGGACGAGCGGCAGCCGGTAGTCTTTCGGGAGGCTCTCGAAACAGTAAAAGTGGTTCAGTTTTTCGGGCGAATTGTCTTTGTGTTCCGAAGAGAAGTTGCACCGGGACTCGCGTTTGCACAGGTAGCCGATGGCGTGGACGAGCTGCATGGCCGAGTCGATGGGTTTGCAGTACAGACACTTGAAATTTCTGCGGGGCCGCCGTCGCTCTCCCACCTCTATTTTCGACCACACGTCTCTCAGAAAGTGTCCCGGTGGCGAGGAAACTACGATCATGTGCCTGTGCCGCCCGAGTCGTGCTTCCGAGGGCTTTCCGCCGCCGTCGCACCAGCAGGAGAACGTGAGGGTGCGCGTCCGCCCTTCGTCCCCGTCCACGGCTTCCAGGAAACCCGGAAAAGCGGGAATTCGCACCGCGGCGTGAAACCATTCGGCCTCTCCTCGGAGTTCCACGTACTTTCGGACGCAGGAGACGGCCCTGTCCAGGGACTCGTCCTCGAAGGTCAGGGGGTTCGGGTCGAGGGGCATGGGCCAGACGAGGTCGAGGGCTCGCGGCGGCGGCGGGTCGAACGCTCGGTGGTCGAACAGACACTTGGCCTGGGCCATGGGCTTCGAGTCGAAGGGAACGGGCTCCGGTTTGGCCACGAGAGTGTTCAGTTTTAAAAATTTTCTCCAGCATTGAAGCAAATGATCGACGTGCTCGCGTTTCCGTTTGCTCGACCACGAGGTTTTCCCGAGGCACCAGACGCAACAGAGTCTGGAATTTAAATTGTGCGATGCGGAGCAATGTTTTTCGAATTGGATGGATACGAGCGAAACGTTACAGAGAGGACACTGGAAGGAGGTGGGGTTTCGCTTGAGAAAATTCCAATAAAGTCTTAATTTCTCATGTCCGTCTTTCGAAGATCTGTTTTGACAAGGCGGCATGATGCGGTGGTGGGTACGATGAGACAGAAAACAATCTGACAAAATGTCAATTTGGGGGGTACGACTGAAAGTATTTATAATGTTCACATTCTCGAAAAAAAAAAAAAAAAAAAAAAAAAAAAAAAAAAAAAAAAAAAAAAAAAAAAAATTTTTTTTTTTTTTTTTTTTTTTTTTTTTTTTTTTTTTTTTTTTTTTTTTTTTTTGACATAATATTTTGAGTCTTTACACAGTTAACAACTACTGCATCGCTTAGGAAATACCAACACCGATCAAACAACTGAAGGTCAAAGGTCAATGACCTCTTTAGATTTTTTTGTTGACACAAAGAAGAAGTTATGAGTTATTTAGAAACTATTTTATAATGCATTGATTCGTTTCTGAATAACACATTTAGAAAATATTTTATATTTGATTTATTCAAAAAAAAAAAAAAAAAAAAAAAAAAAAAAAAAAAAAAAAAAAAAAAACATTTTTTTTTTTTTTTTTTTTTTTTTTTTTTTTTTTTTTTTTTTTTGACATAATATTTTGAGTCTTTACACAGTTAACAACTACTGCATCGCTTAGGAAATACCAACACCGATCAAACAACTGAAGGTCAAAGGTCAATGACCTCTTTAGATTTTTTGTTGACACAAAGAAGAAGTTATGAGTTATTTAGAAACTATTTTATAATGCATTGATCCGTTTCTGAATAACACATTTAGAAAATATTTTATATTTGATTTATTAAAAAAAAAAAAAAAAAAAAAAAAAAAAAAAAAAAAAAAAAATTTTTTTTTTTTTTTTTTTTTTTTTTTTTTTTTTTTTTTTTTTTTTTAATATAAAAATTTAGTTGTTTCAATAATAGACAAATAATTTTGTAAAGTTTTAAAAGTGCTACTGCACGTATTTATTTACAAATAAATCTCACAGTTTAAATATATACAAAAACCAGCATTCAATTCTCTGATTTTTTTTCCAAAAGTTTGATGGGTAACACGACCCGGTCGGGGTGATCGAGTCCAGATGATCACTGGTCAGCGGCATTGGAAGCACGGACGTCAACGGCAGCAGCCGGTCTCGACTCCGAGCGAAAAGCGACTCTCGAGTGCATTATGCGAGCACCCGAGTCGTCGAGGTGACCGCTGGTCTGTCGGCGACTGCGGGGGGGAGAGGCGGGGCAGGGTCATCGACGACGGCAGCAGCCGCTCTTCGACTCCGCCGCCGTCTCCGAGCGAGAAAGCCGACTCTCTGCGTCCAAAGTCGAGTCGAAGTGACCGCCGGTCAGCGCGGACGTCAGAACGAACGGGACGTTTCGATTCTCCGGTCCCATTTCCGAAAGTTGGACGGGCGACGCGACCCGGTTCCGATAGGGTCGAGTCGAAGTGACCGCTGGTCACTTCGCTGGTCACGTCGAACGCACGGTCACCCAAAGTCCGCCCGAAGCACGGTCATCGTCGTCAGCAGCAGCAGCCGGCGTCGACTCCGAGCGAAGTAGTTTGAATGTCATTTTTCTTGGGTCACAGGAGGTGGGTGCATTATCGGCCACACGGCGCGCAGGTCACTCCAATGGACGGCGGTGGAACACGCGAAACACGTGAGCGCGGATTCTGGATTTTTTAAATCTTGTTTTATTTTTCTTACGAGGCAACCGGCATGACATTCGTGACCACAGCCGTGTAAAATTATCTTCGAAATTTTTCTGGGATCTTTGCATAAGCGACACCAAAGTCGAGACGATGATTCCTCGTCGGCAAAATCGGGCACTGAGGCGCAGGCATTAACAACGGCGGTCGGTGTTGAATGTTCCATCTCCGAACGATAAGTGACTGCAGATCGCTCGAGCTCCCCCCTATTTGTACCCTTAAAAAAAAAAAAAAAAAAAAAAAAAATTTTTTTTTTTTTTTTTTTTTTTTTTTTTTTTTTTTTTTTTTTTTTTTTTTTACGTTTAACACTACCGAGTGTCTTCTGGGACCCACGGACCTCTCTACGGCCCCTTTCGTTTTCATGCCTTCTGAAATATTACAAGTCCAGCGTCTTGTCTTTATAAAGGGAAAGGTTGAGCGCCCGTTTGAGAGGGGTTTCCGTGGAGAGAGGTCAGAATGGATGTCAGATTTACACCGGACGCAAGATGTAGATAAAAAAAAAAAAAAAAAAAAAAAAAAAAAAAAAAAAAAAAATTTTTTTTTTTTTTTTTTTTTTTTTTTCACTTCGTGTCCGGTGTAGATCTCGGGTCCTTTCTCACCTGTCTCCCCCCGTTTCTCGATTTCGACAGAAAGCTTATTTAGGGGTCAATGACCTCTATTTACAGAGAGAGCCGTGCTTTCGCGGTGCCGGATCGAAGGGAAGGTCGAGATCTCTTCGCCGTGCTGAAACGAAATGTTTCCGTCCCTAAACGCGGACGGCGGAACCTTTTGACCGTTCGAACCCGAAATTTCCAACGGTTCCCCTCACCCTCCTCCCCCCCCCCGGGGGCGACCCGAGAGAGGGTCGAAAGTCAGTGGAAACGAACTCTCTACCATAGAGGAACGTCTGTACCGAGTTTGGAGTTTCTACTCGAAATTGTGTTTTTTTTTTTCGACTTTTGGCAAAAAAATGTTTAAGTCCGGGATGATCCTTTATAAAGGGAAAACTTTAATGGCCGTTTCGAGGGGTGTCCGATGGAGTCAGGTGAGAAAGGACCCGAGATTTACACCGGACGCGAGATGTAGATCAAAATAACAATTTTTTTTTTTTTTTTTTTTTTTTTTTTTTTTTTTTTTTTTTTTTTTTTTTTCGGGAAGGAGGGTTCTCCAGCGATCTGCAGTCAGTGTTCGCTCGGATACGGTGGTGACAAGACCTGCTGCGGCTGCTCCGTTGAATGCTTGTTGTTTACTGGAATGAGTGTTTATGTGTGCTCTACGAAGGACGCTCGCATAGTTATGCCTGACCGAAACTGACCACAAGTAAGTGAGACTTTTTAAATCTCGAGTAAGGTATCCGCGGATTCGTATAGATAAATAAAAAAATGAAAATGTCGTTATAAACATGTTATTTTTTAAAAAAAAAAAATATTTTGTTTATTGTTTTATTTCCGGTCCCTGATTTGAAACGTGCTAAACAACAAATATTCGAGTACGCACTCGAAAATCTTTTATTATTTTAGCTACATTGAGTTACAAATTGATAATTTATATTAATTTTATGTTTTATATTCAGTTTTTCTAAAATCTTATGCATTCTTTTTTCATCGATGACATTTTTTAACGCCTACGTCACGTGATGTATCAATTAAATGGTAAAATTGACTCAAAACAACAACTATATATTTATATTTATATTTATATTTATATTTATATTTCATATATTTATATATATATATATATATATATATATATATATATATATATATATATATATATATATATATATATATATATATATATATATATATATATATATATATATATATATATATATATATATATATATATATATATATATATATATATATATGTGTGTGTGTATGCATATATTACTGTACTTATATGTATATTAGTTGGAAAAGGCAAAACATAAGCATAACATAGTATCATTAACCGTTAAACCATGTACATTTTGAGAGAGCATCCAAAGCACGTCTTGCCTCGTCGAAAGCTGAAATCCAACTGACGGCAAAACTAGTCAAAAAAATTTTTTTTTTTTTTTTTTTTTTTTTTTTTTTTTTTTTTTTTTTCGGAAAGGAGGGTTCTCCAGCGATCTGGAGTCAGTGTTCGCTCGGATACGGTGGTGACAAGACCTGCTGCGGCTGCTCCGTTGAATGCTTGTTGTTTACTGGAATGAGTGTTTATGTGTGCTCTACGAAGGACGCTCGCATAGTTATGCCTGTCCGAAACTGACCACAAGTAAGTGAGAGTTATTAACCCTCGAGTAAGGTATCCGCGGATTCGTATAGATAAATAAAAAATTGAAAATGTCTTTATAAGTATATTATTTTTTTTAAAAAAAAATTTGTTTATTGTTTTATTTCCGGTCCCTAATTTGAAGCGTGCTAAACAACAAATATTCGAGTACGCACTCGAAAATCTTTTTATTATTTTAGCTACATTGAGTTACAAATTGATATTTTATATTAATTTTATGTTTTTATATTCAGTTTTTGTAAATCTTATGCGTTTTTTTGCATCGATGACATTTTTTAACGCCTACGTCACGTAATGTATCAATTAAATGGTAAAATTGACTCAAAACAACAACTATATATTTATATTTATATTTGTATTTCATATATTTATATGTGTGTGCGTATGCATATATTACTGTACTTATATGTATATTAGTTTGAAAAGGCAAAACATAAGCATAACATAGTATCATTAACCGTTAAACCATGTACATTTTGAGAGAGCATCCAAAGCACGTCTTGCCTCGTCGAAAGCTGAAATCCAACTGACGGCAAAACTAGTCAAAAAATTTTTTTTTTTTTTTTTTTTTTTTTTTTTTTTTTTTTTTTGAAATGAGGGTTCTCCAGCGATCTGCAGTCAGTGTTCGCTCGGATACGGTGGTGACAAGACCTGCTGCGGCTGCTCCGTTGAATGCTTGTTGTTTACTGGAATGAGTGTTTATGTGTGCTCTACGAAGGACGCTCGCATAATTATGCCTGTCCGAAACTGACCACAAGTAAGTGAGAGTTATTAACCCTCGAGTAAGGTATCCGCGGATTCGTATAGATAAATAAAAAATTGAAAATGTCTTTATAAGTATATTATTTAAAAAAAAATATTTTGTTTATTGTTTTATTTCCGGTCCCTGATTTGAAGCGTGCTAAACAACAAATATTCGAGTACGCACTCGAAAATCTTTTATTATTTTAGCTACATTGAGTTATAAACTGATATTTTTATAAATATTTTATGGTTTTATTCAGTTTTTGTAAATCTATATATACATATGTGTGTACATCAATTGGAAAAGGTAAACCATAAGCATGACATTATATTATTGAGCGTTAAAGTATGTACACTTGGAGAGAGGCTCGAAAGCACGTCTTGCCTCGTTGAAAGCTGAAATGCAACTGACTGCAATAATAGTCAAAAAATTTTTTTTTTTTTTTTTTTTTTTTTTTTTTTTTTTTTTTTTTTTTTTTTTTAAATAATAGGCAGCTCTTGAGCGATCTGCAGTCAGTTTTCGCTGGGACGCGGTGGAGTCGAGATCCACTGACGCTGCTGTCCGGATGCCGGTTCCACTTCGAGAGAATTGATACTTTGATGAAAAATAAACATGGTTGTGGACTTTATGTTTTTTTCGCGACGCGAGACTTACGCTGACCAGCGGTCACCTCGACTCGATCCGGGTCGTGTCGCGTGTCGAACTTTCGGAAATGGACCGGGGAATCGAAAGGTCCCGTTCGTTCGGACGACCGCGCTGACCGGCGGTCACTTCGACTCGATTTCGTGTGCCCGTGGCGTTGCAGGGAGTCGGCGGCCTTTCTCGCTCGGAGTCGAGAACCGGCCTCTGCCGTTCCGTGATGTCCGTGTCCGTCCGGTCGCCGCTGACCAGCGGTCACCTCGACTCGATCCGGGTCGTGTCGCGTGTCGAACTTTCGGAAATGGACCGGGGAATCGAAAGGTCCCGTTCGTTCGGACGACCGCGCTGACCGGCGGTCACTTCGACTCGATTTCGTGTGCCCGTGGCGTTGCAGGGAGTCGGCGGCCTTTCTCGCTCGGAGTCGAGAACCGGCCTCTGCCGTTCCGCGATGTCCGGTCGCCGCTGACCAGCGGTCACCTCGACTCGATCCGGGTCGTGTCGCGTATGAAATTTTCGGGTCACTTTGCCTTTGGTGTGAGAAGTCTCAAGAGGAGTTTTTTCATTTATATCAATTGGAAAAGTATATTATAAAGCAAACATTAGTATAACATTGTATTATTGAGCATTCAAGCGCGTACATTTGGAGAGAGCATCGAAACCACGTCTTGCCTCGTTGAAAGCTGAAATCCAACTGACGGCAAAACTAGTCTTTTTTTTTTTTTTTTTTTTTTTTTTTTTTTTTTTTTTTTTTTTTTTTTTTTTTTGAAAGGAGGGTTCTCCAGCGATCTGCAGTCAGTTTTCGCTCGGATACGGTGGAGTCAAGACCTGCTGCGGCTGTTTATATCCATGCGCCCCGGTTACACGATGCCGCTGTTCGCATTTGGAGAGAGCATCCAAAGCACGTCTTGCCTCGTCGAAAGCTGAAATCCAACTGACGGCAAAACTAGTCAAATTTTTTTTTTTTTTTTTTTTTTTTTTTTTTTTTTTTTTTTTTTTTTTTTCGGAAAGGATGGGTTCTCCAGCGATCTGCAGTCAGTGTTCGCTCGGATACGGTGGTGACAAGACCTACTGCGGCTGCTCCGTTGAATGCTTGTTGTTTACTGAAATGAGTGTTTATGTGTGCTCTACGAAGGACGCTCGCATAATTATACCTGTTCGGAATGGACCTTCGGAATGGATGGTTTTTGAGCGATCTGCAATCAGTGTTCGCTGGGATACGGTAGTGAAAAGACCTGCTGCGGCTGTTTGTATCCATGCCCCCCGGTTACACGATGCCGCTGTTCGCATTTGGAGAGAGCATCCAAAGCACGTCTTGCCTCGTCGAAAGCTGAAATCCAACTGACGACAAAACTAGTCAAATTTTTTTTTTTTTTTTTTTTTTTTTTTTTTTTTTTCGGAAAGGAGGGTTCTCCAGCGATCTGCAGTCAGTTTTCGCTCGGATATGGTGGAGTCAAGACCTTCTGCGGCTGCTCCGTTGAATACTTGTTGTTTACTGGAATGAGTGTTTATGTGTGCTCTACGAAGGACGCTCGCATAATTATACCTGTTCGGAATGGATGGTTTTCGAGCGATCTGCAATCAGTGTTCGCTGGGATACGGTAGTGAAAAGACCTGCTGCGGCTGTTTGTGTCCATGCCCCCCGGTTACACGATGCCGCTGTTCGCATTTGGAGAGAGCATCCAAAGCACGTCTTGCCTCGTCGAAAGCTGAAATCCAACTGACGACAAAACTAGTCAAAAAATTTTTTTTTTTTTTTTTTTTTTTTTTTTTTTTTTTTTTTTTTTTTTTTTTTCGGAAAGGAGGGTTCTCCAGCGATCTGCAGTCAGTTTTCGCTCGGATACGGTGGAGTCAAGACCTACTGCGGCTGCTCCGTTGAATACTTGTTGTTTACTGGAATGAGTGTTTATGTGTGCTCTACGAAGGACGCTCGCATAATTATACCTGTTCGGAATGGATGGTTCGGAATGGACGGTTTTCGAGCGATCTGCAATCAGTGTTCGCTGGGATACGGTAGTGAAAAGACCTGCTGCGGCTGTTTATATCCATGCGCCCCGGTTACACGATGCCGCTGTTCGCATTTGGAGAGAGCATCGAAAGCACGTCTTGCCTCGTTGAAAGTTGAAATCCAACTGACGGTAAAACTAGTCAAAAAAAGTTTTTTTTTTTTTTTTTTTTTTTTTTTTTTTTTTTTTTTTTTTTGAAAGGAGGGTTCTCTAGCGATCTGCAGTCAGTTTTCGCTCGGATACGGTGGAGTCAACACCTGCTGCGGCTGTTTATATCCATGCGCCCCGGTTACTCGATGCCGCTGTCCGCATATGAAGAGAGCATCGAAAGCACGTCTTGCCTCGTTGAAAGTTGAAATCCTACTGACGACAAAACTAGTCAAAAAAGTTTTTTTTTTTTTTTTTTTTTTTTTTTTTTTTTTTTTTTTTTTTTTAAGCTCTTAAGCGATCTACAGTCAGTTTTCGCTCGGACACGGTGGAGTCAAGACCTGCTGCTGCTGCTTGATATCTTGACTTTGGAAATATTTCGCACGTGCTATAAATTGACTCCGGACTTTGTGTGAAATCTTTTTAGAACATCTTTTTAACTTTGAAATTATTTCCGACTTGTGTAAAAAAACTCGCATCTGAGTACCAAACTCTTTCCGAAGATAACCAAATTATGGACTAAAACGAGACTCTGATGAAAATCGATATGCTTGTGGACTTTGTGTTTTTTTCGTAACACGAGACTTTGAAAATATTTCGTGTTCAAACTCGACCGCATAGACAGGAGAACACGTCGATAAGAGAGAGATTTGTCTGAGAACACACCTTAAATACTACCAAAAAAAAAAAAAAAAAAAAAAAAAAAAAAAAAAAAAAAAAATTTTTTTTTTTTTTTTTTTTTTTTTTTTTTTTTTTTTTTTTTTTTAAGGAAATGATATTGTCTCGCCAGATCAGTTGGCATCATGCAGCGCTGCCGGGCGGCTGCTCTTCCGTTTCTCTCGCTTGAAGCCGAACTTTGAAATAATTCCCGACTTTGAAAAGTTTTGCCGAACTTTGAAATAATTCCGGACTTTATTAAATTTTGCCAATCTTTGAAATAATTCCCGAACTTTGAAGTATCGACTTTGAAACTTTTTCAGAAATCGAGACTTTAATGAAAATCGACATGCTTTTGGACTTTGTATTTTTTTCGCGACACGAGACTGATAATATTTCGTGTTCATACTCGACTATGTTAAAAACTTTGAAAAAATTCCTCATTTTTACTTTTCTGAGTACTTAACTGAGCACGTAACAATGCATTACAGGTAAGGACAAAATCGCGAGACAACCGCAGAGACAGGAGGGCACGTCGATAAGAGGAAGGCTTGTTTGAAAAGGCACCTTAAGTGTTAAAAAAAAAAAAAAAAAAAAAAAAAAAAAAAAAAAAAAAAAAAAAAAAAAAAAAAATTTTTTTTTTTTTTTTTTTTTTTTTTTTTTTTTGTAAAAGGAAATGACATTGTCTCGCCAGATCAGTTGGCATCATGCAGCGCTGCCGGGTGGCTGCTCTCCCGTTTCTCTCTCTTGAAGCCGAACTTTGAAATAATTCCCGACTTTGAAAAATTTTACCGAACTTTGAAATAATTCTCGACTTTGAAAAATTTTACCGAACTTTAAAATAATTCCCAACTTTGAAAAATTTTGTGGGACTTTGAAATAATTACCGAACTTTGAAATCTCGACTTTGAAAATATTTCACACGCGCTATAAACTGACTTCAGACTTTGAAACTTTTTCAGAAATCGAGACTTTGATGAAAATCGACATGCTTGTGGACTTTGTGTTTTTTTTCGCGACACGAGACTTTGAAATTATTTTGTGTTCATGCTCGACTATGTTAAAAACTTTGAAAATATTCGTTATCTTTTATATTTCTCAATACTTAACTGAATCCGAACTTTGAAATAATTTTCGACTTTGAAAAAATTTGTTATTTGTACGTTTCTGAATATTTGACTGAAACCGAACTTTGAAATAATTCTCCACTTTGAAAATATTTCGTATGCTCTTAAAAAAAAAAAAAAAAAAAAAAAAAAAAAAAAAAAAAAAAAAAAAAACTTTTTTTTTTTTTTTTTTTTTTTTTTTTTTTTTTTTTTTTTTTTAATAATATAATATAGCTATATTATATAGATAATATTATAATATAGCGTGATTACATATTTTATAATGTTGATATATATTAAAAAAAAAAAAAAAAAAAAAAAAAAAAAAAAAAAAAAAATTTTTTTTTTTTTTTTTTTTTTTTTTTTTTTTTTTAGCCTGGATTGGGTATAAAAGGGAGTGACATTGGCTCGCCAGATCAGTCGGCATCTGACAGCGCTGCAAGCCGGCTACTCTTCCGTTTCTCTCGCTTCGCTCTCGAACTTCAGAGGTGTTGGAACGACTCCTCTCGCCGCGGACTTGTAAAATTTTTTGGACACTGGAAACCTAACGGTGCTAACGAAGGTGTCTCGCGGAACTTGTGTTTTTTTCCGATACTCGCTCGAATCAGAGGTGTTGGAACGACGCCTCTCGTCGCGGACTTGTAATATTTTTTGGACATTGAACGTTGCTGGAGTTGGGGGGTCGCTGAACTTGTAATTTTTATTTCTACGCTTTCGCATCAGAGGTGTTGGAACGATGCCTCTCGTCTCGGACTTGTATTATTTTTGGACCTTGAACGGTACTTACGAAGGGAGTCGCGGAACTTGTATTTTTTTTTACGCTTTCGCATCAGAGGTGTTGGAACGACGCCTCTCGTCGCGGACTTGTAAAATTTTTGGAAACCTAACCGTTTTAACGATGGTGTGTCGCGGGACTTGTAATTTTTATTGAAATATGCCTGTTTTTTTTTACAATTTACTATTATGTTGTTTCGGTAAAATCATTTTCCTTTCAGACGGAAATTTTTTTTAAAAAAAATGTAGTTTTCGCGTAATTAGCTTTCCAAATACTCTCCGCTTCAAAGTCTCTTCGCTCCATTCCGGATCATGGAAAAGGTAAGTGTTTTTTTCATAAAATGTATCTTTCATTTTTCCAATTTCTTTTTTTTTAACTCAACTTTTTTTAAAAAAAAAACTCAAATGTATTCGTTACATTTTTTGTTAAACACATGCATGCACGCACTCAAAATCCATTTCCATCTTTTCGTAACCAGGCGCGAGAAGAAAAAGTCCGCTAGGATCCTGGTACTAGCGGTGAAAAAACATCGAGAATTTTTTTTTGGTTAGAGCGCGGGTTTTCTTCGGCCGTCGTACATTTCATTAAAAAGAAATGGTTCCTAAAAATTGCCGAGCAACCCGGTCTGTGAAGCCTCGTGGGAGGGGGAGACGGGTCGGCAATCCATCTTTTTTTCGAAACCAGGCGCGAGAAGATAAAAGTCCGCTAGGGTCCTGGTACTAGCGGTGAAAAAACATCGAGAATTTTTTTTTTGGTTAGAGCGCGGGTTTTCTTCGGCCGTCGTACATTTCATTAAAAAGAAATGGTTCCTAAAAATTGCCGAGCAACCCGGTCTGTGAAGCCTCGTGGGAGGGGGAGACGGGTCGGCAATCCATCTTTTTTTCGAAACCAGGCGCGAGAAGATAAAAGTCCGCTAGGGTCCTGGTACTAGCGGTGAAAACATCGAGAATATTTTTTTTTTGGTTAGAGCGCGGTTTTTTTTTCTTCGGCCGTCGCACATTTCATTAAAAAGAAATGGTTCCTAAAATTGCTGAGCAACCCGGTCTGTGAAGCCTCGTGAGAGGGGGAGACGGGTCGGCAATTTCTTATATATTTAGTGCTTTTTTAACGTTGCTCATTTTTGTATTCCACAGTACATCCCTACTTTGAGTTGAAAATAAAAAATCCACCGAAAAAAAATGTAACGAATAAATTTGAGTTTTGAGAAAAAAAATGACTTGAACGAGAAGAAATTGGAATACAAAGGTACATTTTTTTTTTAAAAAAAAAGTCTGCTCTCGTAATTGAGAAAAAAATAAGAGAGGGAAGGGTAAGAAGAAAGGGGGCAATTCGGATCCGAGCCATTCTTTGTGTCGTCCCACAGTGCGCGGTCTGAGACGACATAGAGTGGTAAAGATCGTAGGCTGAGATGACGAGGGCTGCCCCCTTTTTTCCTTTTTTTTAACAGGATGCTTTTCGCATCAAAATTCTCTTTTTTTCGGCATTTTTTATTTCGCGTGGAGGGGGGAGGAGGGAAGGAAAGGAATGAATTATTGCAAGTAGGTACTTTGGGGTTTTTTTTCTCAACCTCCATTTTTCTCCACTTCCGTGGTCATTTTGGG
This sequence comes from Maratus speculifer, assembly GCA_964019185.1. Lineage (NCBI taxonomy): Eukaryota > Metazoa > Arthropoda > Arachnida > Araneae > Salticidae > Maratus > Maratus speculifer. The sequence goes on along the minus strand of CAXHSM010000186.1, from coordinate 32,741 downwards.
GGAGGCAGTAACTGGTCCATGAGGGAACGTTTCCGAATCTTCTGGTTCCATTTTAGGTCGTTCTTGTCTCTCACGCGGATCCTGAGAGTAGCTTTACGTGTGGTTACCTTGCGGGCCCGGCCCGGAACCCTGGGGCGGGAATTTGTCGCGTCACGGGGCGCGGCCGATTTCCGCAGCAGATGCGGTGGCATGACTTTGTACTCACCGTAGATTCGGTTCCATGGATGGTCTGAGCCTCTCACAGATCGGTGGAAAATATGCCGTGTGGTCTTGCCGGGAGACAAGAGTCGACTTTCCTTTGAATTGAAAAAAAATTATCTATCAAAGGATGTCGATGGCCTGATTTGAAGAACCTTAGTGACTTCATCGCTTCCGAAGCATACGAAAGTCCTAGTACGATTTAGTTACTGGACAGCTTCTGTGAGGTATGGATGGAGTTGCTGCAGACATGGTAAAGCCTGCTTCAGGTGGGTGTAAATATCCATTGTGGATGGCCCATGCTGTAGAGTCGAGGTGGACGGTTCGGAGACGTACGGGTTTCTCGATGACGGATCGGTCTGTCTTTTTCAATCAGATAATGGAGGAATGAAAGTGGAGAGGAAAGAAAACCCCGAAAAAAACAAAAAATTACTGAGCAGGGAGCGCGTGTGGGACGAGTCGAGGGGTCGCGCGCAGCAGGTGCCTCTCAAGGGAGGTTCGTAAGTCGTTTTGGCGACCTTTCGACATCGGACTGTGACGAGGGAAACGAACGAGTTTTTTATATCTACGCGCGCGCGCGCGCTTCTCTCTCGTCTGTCTATAACAGAGAGAGAGACAGAAAAAATAGGGGTAAAAAAAAATCATCGTGATCTGGATATTTCATCCGGACTTACACGATTCATTTTTTATAACGAGAGCAAACTTTCTGGTCCAATAAAGTATATTTTTCAAAAAAAAATATTGTGTCTTGTCTGATATTTTTGTGTCTTGTGTCATTTCTTTTTCTTATTCCCAAATATAGGGCGCACAGAAAAAAATAAGAGTATTTTGGAAAGCCGTAGGTTATGAACATTGTACTTCAATTAAAAACGACTTTTGTTTTTCAGCTACTGTAACATCGACAACAAACCCCAACCCATAAAAAAAAGAGTCGACTCTCCCCCCCCCCTTCAAAACAGGTAGACGGCACCCTCCGTCAACCTGTTTTGAAGAAAGATTCGAAGGGGTTTTTTTTTTTCAACCTTCGAACTAAATGCGAGTTTGTTTATCATTGATCCTTTTTTCGGTAAAAAAAAAATGACCCCTTGCCACGGAGAGGGGAAGGGGTCTTTTTTTTGCCAAAAATATATTTTACATAAAACAAAAGAATTGTGGAGTTGCGATAGATTACAATATCGCAGCGGGTGGTAAATGGTGGGACTAAAAAAAAAATAATAATAATTTTGTTTCGGTAAAAAAGACCCTTTCATTTAAACGAAGGGGCATTTTTGGCATAAAACATCTTTTTCAAAAAAAAAAAAGAATTGTGGCGTTGCGATACGTTTGAATATCGCAGCGGGTGGTTATGGTGGGACACAATTCTAAAAAAAAAAATTTTTTTTTTCCTTTTCCATTTTTCGACCAAAACCAACCACATCTTCCAAAACAAATGTTGGAAAAATGACTTGAACGAGAAGAAATTGGAACGCAAAGGTAATTTTTTTTTTTAAAAAAAAGTCTGCTCTTGTAATTGAGAAAATAAAAAACTTATCCGCGTGGAGGGGGAGCGCGTAATGGAGAAAGGGGGCAATTCGGATCCGAGCCATTCTTTGTCGTCCCACAGCGCGCGGTTTCTATTCCGAGATGACGTAGAATGGTAAAGATCGCAGGCTGAGATGACGAGGGCTGCCCCCTTTTATCCTCTTTTTTTTTCCAGGATGCTTTTCGCATCAAAATTCTCTTTTTTTTTTCCTCATTTTTTATTTCGCGTGTGTGTGAGGGGGGGGAGGAGGGAAAGAGTTGTAAGGAATGTATTATTGCAAGTAGGCATTTTGGGGTTTTTTTTCCCTCATTCTCCATTTTTTTCTCCACCTCCGTTTTTTTTGAGAAGGGCAGAAAGTTTCCAGATGAAGTGGTTTCCGAATCCTGGTTTTTCGGTCAGGTCTTCTCGTCTCGTCGCAACGATCCCGAGAGTAGCTTTACGTGTGGTAGCCTTGCGGCGGCCCGGCCCGGAACCCTGGTGTGGGAATTTTGTCGCGTCACGGCGGACGCGGTGGATCCCTGCAGCAGATGCGGTGGGCTGACTTGGATCCGCACCGTAGACTCGGTTCCATGGAAGGCCTGAGCCTCTCACAGATCGGTGGAAAATATGCCGTGTGGTCTTGTGGTGAGCGAGAGGCGACATTCCTTTGAATAATTATAAAAAAAAATAAATCTATCAAGCGACAAAGGAAGTCGGATGCCTGATTGAAAAACTAACAACTCCATTGACTCCGAAGCGAAACGAAAGTCCTTGGGCTTAGTAGTGGAGACGAAACGTCCAGGTGCACTGCTTCGTGAGTAAATGCTCGAGTTGACGCTAGAAACGGTAAAGCCTGACAGTCGGGCCTAAATCCATGTTACCCTAAGTTGTTTGACAGAATTGGGTGCCCCGTTTCTTTAGCAGAGTCACGTTGGACGGAATCGGAAGCCGTTGGGACGCATGTCACTAACTGGACCGAGTCTGATTTCGGTCGGCCGGAGTCTGACTTTAATGACGGAATGCGGACTGCCTGGATCAAAAAGATAATGGAGGAATGAAGGTGGAGACGAAAGAAAACCCCGAAAAAAAAACAACAAAAAATTACTGAGCAGGGAGCGCGTGTGGGACGAGTCGAGGGGTCGCGCGCAGCAGGTGCCTCTCAAGGGAGGTTCGTAAGTCGTTTTGGCGACCTTTCGACATCGGACTGTGACGAGGGAAACGAACGAGTTTTTTATATCTACGCGCGCGCGCGCTTCTCTCTCGTCTGTCTATAACACACAGAGAGAGAGACGGACAGAAAAAATAGGGGTAAAAAAAAAATCATCGTGATCTGGATATTTCATCCGGACTCACACGATTCATTTTTTAACGAGAGCAAACTTTTATTTTTTATTTTTTTTTTTCTGGTCCAATAAAGTATATTTCAAAAAAAAATATTGTGTCTTGTCTTATATTTTGTGTCTTGTGTCATTTCTTTTTCTTATTCCCAAATATAGGGCGCACAGAAAAAAAAGAGTCGACTCTTCCACACACCCATTTTTCCCTTCCCCCCCTTCAAAACAGGTAGACGGCACCCTCCGTCAACCTGTTTTGAAGAAAGGTTCGAAGGTTTTTTTCCGTGGTTTTTTTTCACCTTCGAACTAAATGCGAGTTTGTTTTTTGTTTATCATTGATCCTTTTTTCGGCAAAAAAAGACCCCCTTGCCACGGAGAGGGGGGGGGGATTTTTGGCACAAAAATATATTTTACATAAAAAAAAAGAATTGTGGAGTTGCGATAGATTACAATATCGCAGCGGGTGGTAAATGGTGGGACACAATTCTAAAAAAAATAATAATAATTTTGTTTCGGTAAAAAGACCCTTTCATCAAAACGAAGGGGCATTTTTGGCAAAAAAAAAAAAAAAAAAAAAAAAAAAAAAAAAAAAAAAAAAGAATTGTGGCGTTGCGATACGTTTGAATATCGCAGCGGGTGGTTATGGTGGGACACAATTCTAAAAAAAAAATTTTTTTCTTCCCTTTTTCCGACCGAAACCAACTCTTAGCACTCTACCAAAAATGTAACGCATATATTTGAGTTTTAAGAAAAAAAAAAGAAGTGTTAAAAAATGACTTGAACGAAAAGAAATTGGAACACAAAGATACACTTTTTTTAAAAATCTGCTAATATATATATATATATATATATATATATATATATATATATATATATATATATATATCAATTCGGTTTAATCAGTTTTTATTTCTGATAAAGAAATCCAAATCCTTGAAAAAAAAAAAAAAAAAAAAAAAAAAAAAAAAAAAAAAAATTTTTTTTTTTTTTTTTTTTTTTTTTTTTTTTTTTTTTTTTTAATATATAAGTTAAAAACTCTTGAATGACTGCATTATGATAAGACATTGTAAGAAGATTCGTAAATCATTATATTTTTTTGGTTTCAAAAGCATTATGTTGTCTAGTCGCTGGGTGTTTTTTTCAAACTCAGATTCTAAAGGGCCCGTTTTTTACCCAGAGAAACATGTGTATTTGATATATTCATTTGAGTATTCTAAAGATGGATCTCATACTATCCGTGGACTTGTAATTTTTAAAGAAATGTGTGACATATACGACTGTCAAGCGTGGTATCGATATGCAGTTTTTGATAAACATTATGATACAAGCAAATCGTTTTTAGACAAGTTCAAACAGAATCGTTATTATGTGGAGTATGGATCCATACAGGCCTATTAAATCTAATTTACATAATATAACTCAAATTCCTGAACACTAAATAGGTTCCAAATTCTTAAAAAAAAAAAAAAAAAAAAAAAAAAAAAAAAAAAAAAAAAAAAAAAATTTTTTTTTTTTTTTTTTTTTTTTTTTTTTTTTTTTTTTTTTTTTTTTGCCTACGCACGTAATGTATCAATTAAATGGTAAAATTGACTATATATTTACGAGGCAAGACTTGATTTGGATGCTCTCTCCAAATGTACGTGTTTTAATGGTTTATAATACTAAGTTATGCTTATGTTTTACTTTTTCCAATTGATGTACGTATATGCACACGCACACACATTTTTTTTTTTTTTTTTTTTTTTTTTTTTTTTTTTTTTTTTTTTACCATAATGTACCACAAATTCCTGAATACTATATAAGTTTCAAATTATTATTTTCACACAGACAAAAAAAAAAAAAAAAAAAAAAAAAAAAAAAAAAAAAAAAAAAAAAAAAAAAAATTTTTTTTTTTTTTTTTTTTTTTTTTTTTTTTTGTCTGTGTGAAACAAAACCACCACCCACGTCCTTTTGGATTGGAAACGAGCGAGAGGCGGAGTCCCACTCTCTTATAAAACGTCCTTCTCTCTCCCAACCGGATTCAGTCTCACCATGATGATCCAGCTGCAATTCACCGCTCGACCCGCTTTATGGGGCTTCCTCGGGAGAAAAGGCATGCTGTTTTGGCTCGACACCTCCGTCGCCGAGTTTTTAAGAAGGCCCGAAGGCGTGGAGGGCCAAGCCCCGGTCCAGGAGGTGGCGGACGACGAGGCCCTGGAACGGTACCCGTTGAGTTGGCTGCGGCGTAAAGTCGTGTCGCATGATTACCTGATCTGCCTGCTGTCCATGCTTCCTGACAAAAAAATCCTCGAGACGGTCGCGTCGGAATTTCGAGTCACTGTTTCGCAAGAAAAAGGGGTGCATAAGCTCCGGCAGTCGACCTCAGCGGATGCGATTCCCTTTCGGACGTTCATCGACGACCTCGTCCGCCGTAGACCGACAGCGCCGGCCTGCTCGCCGGCCTCGCCCGCCCGTTGCCCCGCGAGCCCAGTCCACTCTGCCACGAGCCCAACCCGCTACACGCCGGCCTCGCCTGTCTACTCTCCCTGCAGTCCCTGCTACACGCCGGCCTCGCCTGTCTACTCTCCCTGCAGTCCCTGCTACACGCCGGCCTCGCCTGTCTACTCTCCCTGCAGTCCCTGCTACACGCCGGCGTCGCCTGTCTACTCTCCCTGCAGTCCCTGCTACACGCCGGCCTCGCCTGTCTACTCTCCCTGCAGTCCCTGCTACACGCCGGCGTCGCCTTCCTACACGCCCCAGCCAAAGAGTCGAGGATCTTCCCCCTCCGTCGTCACTTGCAGCTCCAGCGATTCCAGCGACTCGGAGGACACTGCACCGAGCTTCCCTCAGGATTCCAGTATTACCATTATCCTGGACAAAATACCAGCGACGAAAGTCATTATCAAGTCGAAAGGACTGATACAAACCATTTACGCGTAACCTGGTCCATGTCTGTATGAAAAAAGATTCCTCGATAAAGGTTGTTCTGTTGTAAAAGGTGTGTTTCTTTCCCAGCAGAAAAAGGGGGTTGAAGGAAGTTGCCACAGCAACTTCCTTCAACCCCCTTTTTCTGCGAAAAAAGCTTTGCCAATCTTGGACATTTTGAAACGGATCCGGTCAAGAGAAACGATCCAATGTTAAAAAATATTAAGATTCATTGAAAGCGATGTGTTTTTTTTTTAGAATCAGGTTTCTCTCACACAAAACAAAATCAATCACACAAAAGGTACCCAAGACATACGGTTTAAAAAGACTGTTATTTTCTTTTAAAAGTTTCTGTAAATCTTTATCCTCACCCAAAATTTATAGTGTTTTACAAAAAAAACAAATCTATGGCTTAGTTCATGGGTTGTCGTCACAAAAAGGGATGGAGTCAAAAAAGTGAATCAAAAGATACTATTTAAAATTCCATGAGGGCATGACTCAAAATAAACAGATAGCGTGCAAAAAAAATATTACAAACTTTTTTTTTTTTTTTTTTTTTTTTTTTTTTACATTATAAAGTTTTGATTATTTTTTTGCATGCACTTGCAAATTTTTCGGGCGTCTGTAAAATTAAAAATCAATATAGGTCATTGACCTTTGACCTTTGACCTTCATTTTTTATTTGGGAGCTACTTGAAAAAAAATTTCTGAGAGCTGGTTTAAACAAATTTAAAACGATTACGATTGTATAACGAATATATATATATATATATATATATATATATATATATATATATATATATATATATATATATATATATATATATATATATATATATATATATATATATATATATATATATATATATATATATATATAAAATTACTGACTACTTCTCCTTTAAGGTAATTCCCCTTAAGGTAATCCCTTGATGTTAATCTTCCTCTTGTTTACCTCTTTATTTTTAGTTTTCTTTGGCTTCGGTTTTTTCAATATCTGATAATTTTCGTTTAACCATTTTTAAATATGTTAGTTTATTCTTTATTATAATGATTTTAAACATTTTGATTTCCTATTCAAATAAAAATTCTTCTAAAAGTAAAGAATTTCGCATGAAATAGCAAAATTTCAAAAATGCGGAAGGACAGGGGTCTGCACGACCGAAAACAACAACCATTCGTCCAAATGGTTTAAAAAAAAAAAAAAAAAAAAAAAAAAAAAAAAAAAAAAAAAAAAAAAAAAAAAAATTTTTTTTTTTTTTTTTTTTTTTTTTTTTTTTTTATCAACATTATAAAATATGTAATCACGCTATATTATATTTAAAAAAAAAAAAAAAAAAAAAAAAAAAAAAAAAAAAAAAATTTTTTTTTTTTTTTTTTTTTTTTTTTTTTTTTTTTTTTTTATATATATCTGATTTTAAAATTTTAATCCTCAGTCACTTTTCGTTCTGAGAAGGCGGAGACAACACTGGCTGCTGTCGATGAGCGTGCCCCAGTGCCCGATGCCGCTGGCCAGTATTTGTCTCGAAGATTATGCTGCGTGTACTGCAGAAAGCGGAGAGGAGGGTCCGGAATTATACTGAGACGCTGCGGCCACGAATTCCATGCGGGATGCATCATATACAAAATTAAAGAAGATTTGAAAACACCCGAGCCTACGCTGACGTGCTACGCCTGCTCCACTCCCCTCCATTGGCGCGAGTTGCGCGCTATATGTACGATACTATACCATCCGCACAGCTACGCGAGACCGAGAATGAGAAAAACTGATTTGATTTTAGAAAAAACTTTGACTAAGATCATTAGAAAACTGAAAAGAAACGATGAATCATAAAAAATTAGACTGATGTGATACAAACAAAAAAGTTTGTAATATTTACTTTGAAAATTTTTTAGAACATTGTTTCTTTGAACTTTGAAATTATTTCCGTCTTGTTTTTTTTTAAAAAAAACTCGCATCAGAATACCAAACTTTTTTTTTTTTTTTTTTTTTTTTTTTTTTTTTTTTTTTTTTACAATATATAGCGTTTCCTCTCGTAATCGCATTTCACACTTCTTTGGACAGTTGTGTGTTTTTTTTAATAAATAACGTTTCTTTTCGCAATAACATCTCACACCTCTTACGGTTGTACTGTGTGGCGGGTCATCCCAGAATTTTGTAACGTATATTTCCTGATCATGGATATTCCGACTCCTAAAGGGACAGTGACGTTTGATATACATAAATTTGGTCAACAAGACTGGGAGAACAATGGCTATAAGAAATGTATTTGTTTAATAGAAAGTCGTCAAAAGGATGAGAAATGTATATTAAAAACATTCAAAATTAGTCAATATTCATATTTCGAAGAACCCTTTTCTTCATTAACAGAGCAGCTGAGATCTATTGGTTATACTGTTGAACATCCTTTGAAGCATTATCGAACGCCCTTTGATGACGCCTTTATATATAATTTTAAGACAGAGGATTTTTATGTACAGATTAAAGTATATTATGGGCCAGGGTTCTTTTTGCCTTAAGCCAAGCTATAAGAGGTAAAAAAAAAAAAAAAAAAAAAAAAAAAAAAAAAAAAAAAAAAAAAAAAAAAAACCATTTGCAGTCAGTTTTTCGCTCGGTCATATGAAGTTATACCACATAAAGTTTAAGCCTTATAAAGTTAACAGTCTGCATAATCGTCTCACACCTTTACAAAACATGACTAGTGTAGAAGTCTCCGATAGTGACAATTTGCAAAATTCTTTTTACCCTTTCTTGGGTAAAACATCAACCAATTACATATTACGTGGTCCACGGAAACAGAGATTGAATAATGTGCTACGCTGTTTTGAGTCTAATGCAATGACGATGGCCTATATTATAAAAGAGTTATTTCAAAGACCTGCTGTTGAATGGCATATTTATGATGTCATACCCACGATCCCAATAGATTACTCGCAACTTGCTCAAAACGATAAGTGTGTCTTGTGCAAAATCAAGTTTCGTCCTTTGGAGGCGGTTAAACTGTTACCCTGTCTTCATTGTTACCACGATGCGTGCCTAGCGAATTGGTGTAAAGAAAACGACGATTGTCCGTATCGGGAAAACGAAGACGACGACGAAAGGAGCCATTGTAAACAAAAGGTTCACTTTCCCAAGGATCCAGAGTTTCTGTGGCGTAACGAAATGATTCTTCAATTAATGGACGTTTTATTTCAAAAACATGAATTTTTTAGAGAGTTTATATTGAATCGTATCAATGAAAGTGTTTCGACGAGTGTGGATAAAAACCTGGATGAATGTGCCATTTGTTTTGAACAGTTTCAAAAGGAGCCCAAACAACTTCCTTGCACTCACAAGTTTCATGAACTTTGTATCCAAACATGGTTCGAGAGAAAAAACACGTGCCCTTTGTGCAGATTTAAAATGGAAAAATTGTTATAAAAATGTAAATCTATCACGCAGTCAATGTTTTGCTTAAAGAAATTGTGTCCTTATAGCGATGTAAATAAATATGTATTTATAATTGTAAATAAATAAAACTTTTATGTTTTTAAAATATTTCGTGTGACTTTTTTTCCCAAAGAGGGGTGTTCACGAAAGTTGTTTTGTCAACTACCTTGATAAGATTTGTAATTTTACAAGCGCCAGAAAAATAAATTTTTTTCTTCTCAAAAAAAAAAAAAAAAAAAAAAAAAAAAAAAAAAAAAATTTTTTTTTTTTTTTTTTTTTTTTTTTTTTTTTTTTTTTTTTGAGAAGAAAAAAATTTATTTTTCTGGCGCTTGTTTTTTTTTTTTTTTTTTTTTTTTTTTTTTTTTTTTTTTTTTTTTTTGACCTAAATATTAGCCTGCGCATCAGACGTGTCTCATTCGACGCCTCCTCTTGTCACTCGTCGACATGGCCACGTTTCTTCAAGATTCCTTTCCTGATTCCGAGAACAATCTGACCTCGGTGAAAAATTTCACTCTCGAAAAACTTTCGAACGCGTCCTCGCCGGAGCTAGAAACTTCCGTTTCTCTTAAACTAGACCGGGATCTTTTACAACCCGATGCTGCTGTTGTTGCTGCTCCTCCTGCTGCTGGTGGTGATGATGATGATGATGATGACGACGACGACGATGACGATCGAGGAGACGACTCCCCGAAACGTGAACCCGAGGCGTCCCGAGATCTCGCAGACCCTGCGACGCCGCCCGTCGCGTCCCTCGGCGGCCGAGAGGATCCGCAGCGGAAGCGGGCACTCGAGACGCCGAACGAGCGTTCGAAAACTTCTAAACCGAAACGAGAGTCTGAGAAACGTTTTGAAACCCGAAAGTCGAGCCGCGAGTCTCGGGTGCTGCAAAAGTCAAAAAAACATTTTAAAAAAACTAAAGTCGAGCGGCGACAGTCTCGGGTGCTGCAAAAGTCGAAGAAAAAGTCGAAAAAAAATAAAGGCGAGCATCGAGAGTCGAAGAAGAAAAAGTTAAAAAGATTTCGGCGACGGCGGCGCCCGGAGAAGTACCAATGGAGAATTGCCGTCTCCGATGAGCACGACGACGTCAACTACTCCGAAATCTGTCGCATTTACGATTTCGATCGGATCCCTTTTATCAAGGATCGCGTTCCGCGAACGTCGTGTTCGTATTACACGGACGGATCCAAGCGGCAAGAGCACGCCGGGTGCGCCTTCACCGCCGTGTCCGACGACCGACGGACCGTCGTCGCGGAAAAACAAATCCGCATTTCCGACGGTCTGTGCATAGTCACGGCCGAACTCCAGGCGATCAAGGAGGCCGTGACGGACGCGCGCGAGAGGGGCGTCCGCGAACTGGACGTCTATACGGATTCCAGAGCGGCGATCGGATTCATCGAGAGATCCTGTCTTCGACGACATCGAGTGGCCGATCAGATCAGAGATTTCGTCGCGAAAAATAAAATCAAAGTCTTTATGCACTGGATCAAATCTCACGCCGGTCACGTCCACAGCGATCGGGCGGACGCGTTGGCGAAAGCCGCCGCGACCAGGGACCAGGTGGACGTGACTGTGGAACCCTTTCCGTATCGAACAAAAACACGTCCAATATGGGTTCGACGCAAAGAGGCGAAAAAAAAAGAACAAAACACGAAGAAAAGAAAGAAGAGCGAAAAAACACGCCGCCGCCACGACCGAGGATCGGGTGGTGGACGCAAAGAGGCGAAAAATGAACGAAAAACGAAGAAAAGAAAAAACAGCGAAAAAACACGCCACCACGACCGAGGATCGGTCGCGGACGCAAAGAGGCGAAAAAAGAACAAAACAAAAGACAAAATAATAAAAAAAATAAGAGCGAAAAAACACGCCGTCCCGACCGAGGATCGGGTAGAACAATGTAACTTAGTAACAATGTAGATAAACATGTATTTATAGTTGTAAATAAATATAACTTTTATGTTTGAAAAATGTTTCGTGTAATTTTGATTATTTTTTTTGCATGCACTTTGCAAATTTTTCTGGCGTCTGTGAAATTAAAAATCTATATAGGTCATTGACCTTTGACCTATGACCTTCATTTTTTATTTGGGAACTACTTGAAAAAAATTTTCTGAGAGCTGGTTGAAACAAATTTAAAACGATTACGATTGTATAACGAATATATATATATATATATATATATATATATATATATATATATATATATATATATATATATATATATAAAAATTTCTGATTACTTAAAAAAAAAAAAAAAAAAAAAAAAAAAAAAAAAAAAAAAAAAAAAAAAAAAAAAAAAAAAAAAAAAATTTTTTTTTTTTTTTTTTTTTTTTTTTTTTTTTTTTTTTTAAATATATAAATGGGACTTCTTGATAAATCTAAAATGACTTTTCGCCGGGAGATTCGCAGAGTCAAGATCTACTAACGTGTCGGTTCCACTTTGAGAAAATCGAGTGGCTAATCCCTCTTTTTTTTATTTCGAGTCAATCTCTCGTCGCCACCATGTCGTTCGTGGTCGTCTACAATATTCCCGGAAAGTCTTCGATCCCTCATCATTATCTTACCGGGATTATCGGTTCAGATTGTTTCGTCTATTGGCTGTGTAAGGACGTCGCCGCCGTTTTGGGGTACAGCAGATCCTACGCGAGAAGACTGAGCGATAAGAAAGTACGCGATGTTACGGGGCCTTTGGATAACGTAGGTCCCGATTTCTTACGGAAACGGATAATTTCTCATTTCGATTTGAGTTTTTTGCTCAAAAAAGCGAGAAGGAGTACGGTGCGAGACTTTGAACGGAAAATAAACAGCCCAGGTACCCGAGTGGCAGTGAATCCCGGAGGAAACGTTACAAATTTAAAAGATCCTACTTATGTAGTGATAACCGAGACGAAAGAAAACCACCGCTCATTTTTCCTCTGGTTAGAGACGTTTAAAGTGACGGCGTTTGAAAATCTATACAGCATGCCAGTTTTAGACGATTCATTCGTATCGTCGTTCATAGAGTACGCCGAACCACCTGAAACGATCCCCGAGAATTTTCCGCCGGCGATTTTTTATAAATGTAACGGACGCACAATCAAATATTTACCCGAACCGTAATTTTTTTTTTCTCTCTCTCGATATCCTCTACTGATGACAGTTTTGAAGAGTCCAGCGCTGACTTAATTAATTGTGAGATATATTTTTTTTATAAGCTTGGAAAGAAAAAAAATAAAACACACGAAAACCTTTTAAAATATTAAATAATATATTTATTTATATATATCTATAAATGTTACATTCAAGTGTACATTGTTGCGAGGACACAATTGCTTTAGATTACAAAAACAAAAGTTGTGAGGTTACATTTGCGAGTTTTTTTTTTCGCCTCGTCACAAGTTTTTTTTGATGGTAGATTGTCCTCCCCCCCCCCGCGTCGTCTGGAATCACCTCTTTGTCTCGACAGTTTGTCCAGAATAATTATAATAACGATATTTTTGAGAATTATAATTATTGTAACGATAATTTCGGGGATTGTAACGTCTCCATCTGCGAGTTGTTTCGCCTCGTCCGTGTCCGAGTCTCCGATGGTAGCCCCGCCATCTGGAATCGGGGTCTCTCGGTCTTCTCTGCCCGTTCCGGACGAACGCCGCCTCGTCGGAGATTTCTTCGGGAGGTGGCGAAAGGGAACCGTACGCGTCGACGAATTCTTTCCGCTCTTCCTCGCTCACGTCGACCACGAGCAGGTCTCGGGACGAGGATTCCTCGCTGCGAGTGTCGGGTTCGGATCGATCCTCCTCGACCGTAGCGGCAGAGGCGGCAGCAGCAGCAGCAGCAGCAGCAGCGGCGGCGTCGGACTCGAATTCGAGATCTTTCGGAGACGTAGAAAGTCGTCGTCTGCATAAAACTTTGTCCCGAAAATCGCATAAGATTGCCGGCCATACGAAAGGTTTCAGTAGACGCTGATGGGTCCATTTTCGGTAACACGGTCTTTCGAAAAGCGAAAAATCCATCTCGGTCGAGTGCCGCGGAAAAAAATGGAAAGATTTGAACTGACTCCTACTTGTAAACACCTGAAAAAAAAAAAAAAAAAAAAAAAAAAAAAAAAAAAAAAAAAAATTTTTTTTTTTTTTTTTTTTTTTTTTTTTTTTTTTTTTTTTTTTAAGCGAAACGTGCTTTGGATGCTCTTTCCAAATGTACGTGTTTTAATGGTTTATAATACTAAGTTATGCTTATGTTTTACTTTTTCTAATTGATGTACGTATATGCACACGCACACACATATAAATATATGAAAGACAAATATAAATATATAGTCAATTTTACCATTTAATTGATACATTACGTGCGTAGGCAAAAAAAAAAAAAAAAAAAAAAAAAAAAAAAAAAAAAAAAAAAAATTTTTTTTTTTTTTTTTTTTTTTTTTTTTTTTTTTTTTTTTTTTTGAAAACTTTTACCGGTTAAAATATTATTTAAGAATTTACCTGCCGCCTCCAAGTGACATTCTTTTTTATCTTTCAGAGCTTGCCGCCGAGAAAAACTTGGAACTTTTTTACCATGCGTCTTTCGGAAGTTTGTCTCGTGATTGATTTTGATGGATTCTGCATCGACAAAAAATTTTACTGCAGAGAGATGGGATATGCCTCCTTGACAGGCGGACGCAGCGGATCGTACAAATTCAAATTGAATCATCTGGTAAATCGAGTGACCCCCCAAGAGTGGAAGACTATAAATTATTGTACAAATAACGTGCACGGCATGTCTTTTCAATCCTTGCCTAACGAGACAGATATTTTTGACATCAAATTTTTTAATTCAATTCTAAAAGTGGAATACGAATATCACAAAACAGAACAAAAATATATTGTGGCGTTCAAAGGAGGGCATATCGAAAAAGATGTGTTGATAAAATTGGGTATTCCGTACGTCGACTTAGAAGATTTCGAATGTCCAAAATTTGACGAAATTTCCCATCCAATAAAATATATTGTGGTAAATGGTTGCGGAATCCATCAAAAACTGCAAGATAATAAAAAGATGGCCCACTGCTCAAGAACTGAATGCGTCGTTTTTGCCGACTGGGTGAGGGGACGGCTTTAATCCCTTGGGTACGAGCGACACGCATACGTGCCACAAAATGGTTTAAGAATCCCTGATGATATACTTTCTCAAAAAAAAAAAAAAAAAAAAAAAAAAAAAAAAAAAAAAAATTTTTTTTTTTTTTTTTTTTTTTTTTTTTTTTTTTTTTTTTTTTTTTGGAACTGTATATATAGAAGCTCTTGATCAACTCAGTCACTTTTCTCTTGGAGATTGACATCTGTATCCCATCTTCCTTTGCCTATGAGATTTTTATGGAGATTTCAACTTTTAACACGATAGAAATTCCTCAAAATGCTTTACCTGATCTTAAATGTAGGTTGTGTAAAAAATCTATAAAGCTTACTTATTTGTTTATGATGAAATGTGGGCATTTTTATCATCATACTTGTGTTTATAAAATTGGACGTGCAACGAGATGCAAGACGTGTAGGGACATTTCACATATGGACGAAATGAGACTTGCAGAAACCGAGCACTGGATCGAAAACAGAATTCGAGAAGACCAAATGTAAAAAAAAATATATATGTATACAAAAAGTTTAACTGTCAAAGCATAATAACCATGTCGTATAATTTTCAAATTGCGTGTCGTTCTCCAAGCTTTACTCCAACGCGTGTTGCTGTTCCTCATACAACGAATTACGGGAAAAGACTAGTGGAAGTATGCGAGAAAGCTTTTCCTATGGATATGATATGTAATATCTGTAGCACCATCATACATCCAACGGAGATGTTTTTATTTGCATGTGGACATTATTATCATGGATACTGCGCAAAGATGATTGTAAAACACACCATTCAGCACATTGAATGTAAAAGATGCACCAAAAATTGCAGCAATGAAGACTTTACAAGACTGCAAAGTTTACCAACAAAAAAACCAGAAGGTCACGATATATATTTTGTAGTTGTAAATAATGCACCCATAGCTCCAAACACCCAATGACACATGAAAAAAAAAAAAAAAAAAAAAAAAAAAAAAAAAAAAAAAAATTTTTTTTTTTTTTTTTTTTTTTTTTTTTTTTTTTTTTTTTTTTTTCGCGGAATATGATTGTATAAATAGGAGCCATCGATCAGCAAATTCCCATTCCCTCTTCGCCATGGAAGAAGCGTCCAATGCTCCCGTTGCTCCCGCTCCCGCTGCTGCTGCTGTTCTTGAGACGCCAGCTCGAAAAAAAATACGCCTTGCCGTCTGCGAACCCATTCTTCGCCTGGCCGAAAGACTTGCGGCCGAGAAGAGACTTCGCCGCGACCACCTGCCGCCGCCGCCGCCGCCGACTACGACACCTCCTCCTCCTCCCGGAAAGACCCGCGTGGAACGCCCGAAATCTACCTATCGACACGACAAGGTAACCGCCGTGATGGCCGTTCGCGACAACGCTTTCGCCTTAGACAACGGAGTCCACTGCGTCTTCGTTCGAGAAGCTTCGACGTCCGCCTTCCTGGCCAGAGAGTTGGACGAAATGCGAGTTGGAACGCTGCACTGTTTCGACAAACACACCTACGGCGCCGTCCAGAAGAGCCTGGCGAAATTTCCGTCGCCTCGCCTCCGCGTGTATCGGCTGAAACCCTTTCCCGTGAAACCCTGCTTGTACTGCAAAAGAAGATCGTGTCCCCTGTGGAGAGCGAACGCGGGAATTTCGCGTCTGCACGGCATCCCTTTCGATCCGATGGAGCACGGGTCCGCGACGACGACGGGACTCGAAGGGGAGGAGGAAGAGGAGGAGAAGAAAAAGAAGAAGAAGAAGACGCGCGTTTACCGACACAAAAAGATTGCGGCAGTTCTAGCCATAGGAGGTAACGGATTCACTCTCACCAACGGCGTCACGAGCACTTCTTTCGAAAAATCTTTCAACAACTCGATTCTTTTCCGGGAAATTTCGGAAATGAATGTCAGAGTTCTCAACTGCATGGACGAACAGAGTTTTAAAATAAGCTGCGACCTTCGAAAATCGTACGCCAGAGAGTTGAAGAAACTCCAAGTCGTCTTGTTGGACGCCGTCGAAGTGAAAGACTGCCAGTCGTGCAAATCGAAAAACTGCCACAAATGGAAGGCTTCGGTGGGCATCGCCTCTAGGTACAAGTTGAGGCATGATCCCATCAAACATTGAATTTCGAATCCTTGTTTACAAAGTGACCGTTGCAAAAAAAAAATTAAATATTCTATCAAACATTAAATTTCGAATTCTTATTTTACAAAGTGACCGTTGAAAAAGAAAATGTATAGTAAAAAAAAAAAAAAAAAAAAAAAAAAAAAAAAAAAAAAAAATTTTTTTTTTTTTTTTTTTTTTTTTTTTTTTTTTTTAAATATAAAAGGGAGTGACATTGTTTCACCAGATCAGTCGGTGTGCAGTAGCACTTTAAAACGAGGATGGCGACGGCACTTCCACAGTTATTAGACTTGCCCGTGGACATTTTGTTCCTGATTTTGAGAGACTACGTTCCACTCAAAGATAAATTGCACACGCTTTATAAAATGCCTGAATTTCGATCGTTTCTAGAACATCGTGCATCTTATCTGAATTCTCCTGGTCCATTTTCGATGGACTATATTGAACTTTTGCGCTTATACAGACCCGGCTATTATGTTCATCGGATTGTTTTGGGTTGGTGGACCTATCTGCGATTCGATGACGCCACGTTACAATTCACAGAGTATCGCTTTGACCTCAACCACTGTTTCTTCCGACCCAACAGCCGTGTTGAGTTTTCTCGTCAATCCATTTCGACCATGAAAAAAGAAAGAGATTTTTTGCTTCGTTTCCAATCTTTCGAAGAGAAAGAGTCAAAATATTTGCTCTATTATCTGGAAGTGTATGGATACATTACGGTACTCTATACACCTCCTTTGTGTAAAATAGCCTTTCACGTTTGTCCTTTGAACGGGTATCGCGAAATTTCGATCGACAAACCCATCCGTGTGAAACATTTTTTTGTAGACCGCTTTTGGGAAGTGACGTTGACTCGAGAGAAAAAAATAACCATTAAATGTGTGGACCATGTCGAGTGCCGTTGCAAAAAATTATTTTATGAACTGGACCCTATAACCTTTGAATTTTCAAAAGATTTCACGTATCTGACGACGGATAGAGGGGGGATAATTACTGCGCAAACATGTTCCAATTACAGACTGGCGGACGAAAACCACGTTGAAGGATTTACTGTATACCACAATTATGAAAAAAAAAGAGGAAGATTAATCGTAGAAGAAGACAAACACGACCCACAGTTGAAGAAACTTCTAATGGATAAAGACACAATCTGTAAATTTGAAAACTTTATGTAAATATTTTGAGTCTTGACACAGTTAACAGCTACTGGGGATACTGACAAAAAAAAAAAAAAAAAAAAAAAAAAAAAAAAAAAAAGTTTTGGATAGTATATATATTGAACGCGAGGCTTCGAGCGTCAGCATTTCAAACCTTTCTGGAAGCCCAGCTCGATGGAATCGTGTATATTTTGTGCTCAATGTGTCAGGCGACGATCGAGATTGAAAAATTGTGGTCATAAAGCACACGGAAAATGTTTGAAAAAATATTTGGAAACTCATGATGACATGCGGTGTCCTAAATGTGGCGAAAATTTGAAATCGGCTGATTTGTGGTACGTTCTGCATCATTACGAAACAAGTTTCACCCCTGAACGTTATCGTGAATTACATAGACGCATGCGAGTCATGTCCTTCAGAGATGCAAGCGAGTTGAGCGGCGCCGAATTATCAGATTGATCAAAGGGGGAAAAAAAAAAGTTGACATCGACCAAAGTAACCAACCATCCCACTCGTTCTTTTGCTTTAGTCGAGAGGCGGGGTGAAACAACAAGACTCCGACCGTTTCAATTTGCATCTAAAAAAACTCGTTCTTTCATTCGTGGCTAAACTTCCAAGGACAGTACGTGACTGGCATCTTTTTTTTTTGAAGCTGGGAACTCTGAACCGAGTCGTATATAAACGATCGAAAAAATTCTTTTCATTCTCATTGCTGTTGCTACCGTCGCTACTACTACTCCTCCTACTCCTCCCGAGAGAGACAGAGAACATGGCATTCTTTAGAATCCAAATCAAACTCAATGAAAGGACCGAAACCGTCATGGGCGTGTTGGGAGACCACGACGGACAAGTATATTATTCCGTGGACGACGTGGCCCGGTTCGTTCCCGCGTCCATGCGGCGCACCACTTGGCTGCCGAGTCAACGTCTGGAAGAAATTGTGATCGATCCACCGTTTCCCAAAACCATGATGATGATGGGACATCGAGACGTCCTGGATGCGCTCCGGTTTCTCCCGTGGTCGCATTCCAAGCGGTTCGTGCGAACGCTCGAATACGGCTGGGTGACAGACCTGCCGTACGATTACAACTTGAAACTTTTCATCATCAAGCAATGCGAAACGGGAGATGGGATACAATATCATCAGTGGATTGAGGATTTTAAAAAAAACTATGGACCTGTGCTGCTGCGACAAAACTGACAAAACACCCTAATCTTTCTCAAACCGAAAAAAAAAAATCGGTGTTGAAAGAGTAAAAAAAATGGGGGGTCGAAGAAAAAGTCTGGATTCCAGACTTTTTCTTCGACCCCCCATTTTTTTTACGACAGACGACATACCAATATTGGTTAAATGTTATGTTAAAAAAAATTGTTTTTGTAAACTGTTTAGAAACAAAAAAAAAATAAAAAAAAAGTTGAATTACAAATCTCATGTTTTTATTTCACACACGCATACACAAACTTACACTGTGTACAAGTGGTTAAAAAAAAATGAATTATATATTTTTTTTTTACATCGAAATTTTTTTAACATAGAAAAAATCATCTTTTATTTTTGCAATGTTTTATTAAAAGAGTCCGCAAGTACTTTGACGGAGATGAACTATTTAAAAAAAAAAAAAAAAAAAAAAAAAAAAAAAAAAAAAAAATAATAATAGTATGACATCGCCTCCCAATATTGGAAACCAATAAGTTGCAAAAAAATGGGCCAAAGATTTGGGGGATTTTTTTTTTCACCCCCGAAATCTTTGGCCCATTTTTTTGCAACTTTTTTTTTCATAATTATGTAAAAAAAAAGTTAGTTCTCATCATCGATTGTTCTGTTTTCCGCCTCTTCTTGAGCGCATTTTTCTTTAAAGTTTTGTATCCAAGTGTCGAACGGTATACCTTCTTTCTCGTCAAAAGTTTGTTGGAGCACAGGAGGACTGTTCCCGTCGTTCTGGATTTCTTTCACGTACCCGAATCTCAGGGCATAGTACACCGATCCTTCTCGCTCCGATTTCAACAAATCGAGCAGGGCCGAATGTTCGATCACCCGAGTGTCCGATCTCAATTTGCACGCGTTGGTGACGTCTTTCATCTGGCAGGTGGCCATCGAGACTCGCCATCCGTAACTCTGTCCCGTGGCCAGGGCAATATCCGAAGTGCAAAAGTACACTTTGCCGTCGTTTCCGACTACTCCTAAAATGTCGAAAAAGTACCAACGTTTCGAAATATGGAGTCGAAACAACATGTTGACTACCAAACGAAAAAACAAAAAGAACAGAACCGTGAAGTATAAAGTATTACTCTTACGAATGAGTGTGCGTGCGCGGAGAGAGAGAGAGAGAGGGAAGCTCCACCTCCTGTTTTTTTTTTCTTGTCGCACCACGTGGGGAAGGAAAAAAAGGGGGGGAGATTAACTTTTGTATCTCTATTTTTTTTAAAGTCTCGAAAACCAATATTGGTAAGCAAATTGATACAAAAAAAATGGGCTGAAAGGGAAAAATATCCCTTTCAGCCCATTTTTTTTGTACTTCAACACTGAATATTCAGCATAAGAAGGTTTTTTTTTTTTTTTTTTTTTTTTTTTTTTTTTTTTTTTTTTTTTTTAGTCCTTGGGTAAAAATTCTTGAGCAGAGCTTCCGTGCAGTACAATCAATTTTTTAGGTGGAAAACCGGAAAGCCAAATCATGACGCCTTCTTCCGAAGTGTTGTCGTTTACGAGACGAAATCTTTTTTTCGGAGGCAATGCATTTAAAGGTTCGGGACGTTTGGTTGTTGGTGGTGGTGGTGGTGGTGATGGTGGTGCAGCAGCAGCAGCATCATCGTCGTCCTCCTCTTCCTCCCCTTCTGTGAAATTGTAAGGCGGATCGGCCGGAGTGTAGGGTTCGAAAGCCGAATTTGCACTGACTTTCAAATGAACGCAAGTCGACAAGTTAGAAAACTGACTGCCGCCGCCGCCGCGAGGATCGGGTACCGGACTGGGCGGTGGTGGGTACGGAGGAGACGTGGGTGTATATTCGCCCGATAGGCTCTCTGTAGCGAAAGTATCCATGGAAACGGGTTCGATAACCACAGCGGCAGATTTAGCGTGTGCAATCACCGAATCTGGATTCGCAGCACTAACGGGATGATTCGCAACGGGAGAAATCCTTATAGGGGGCGATACGTGGTAGGTAGGGGTTTCTTTCGAATAACCGGGTTCCTCCTCGTCTTTGTCGTCTTCCTCATTGAGATGTCGAGCGACTTCGGCGGCGGCTTCTTCGGAGGCGGCACCTTCTTCCTCGGCATTCAGAGCCCTTCTGTAGGCGTCGATCCATTGGTAAAATTCGACTGCATCCCAATCGCGTCGAGAGCAGTGTTGGGCGATTGGAAACTGAAAAGTTTTTTTCACCCGAACGTAAAACTCTTTGCCGCTCAGGTTTTTGAAGGCGACTTGCGCTCGTTTCGATTTGCAACGTTCGAACACGTAGAGCGCGTGGTTGTGGGTGAAGAGCTGCAATTTCAAAAGAGATTTTTCCAATCCCCGAGTCCAGTACTCGCTGGTGACGTCTTTCACTTGGGTGGTCGAATGATTGCGAGCAAAGTGATAGGGAGATCGATAATTCAAGTATCTGGCCACAGAAACGGCTCCCCAGTACAAGTTTCCCTTATTGCCGATCACACCCCACAATTTACCACTCGTTTTGTCGAAACTCACTTGAAACAGCATCTTTTTTTGGGAAAGGAGGGCTCTCGATTAGTTCGCACGCGAATGAAGAAAAAACCCCGACGAACGAGTTGTTTTATAGTCTATGATTTCTCTCTCGGTAAACGAGGGGTGGTGGTGGTGATGGATACACACGCACGCGGGTGAGTAGAGAAAAAAAAAATAATGAGAGAATCAAAGTCGAAAAACAGCGCGCACATGTTACTAAAGAAAAGAAAAATTCCGCATCAGTGGCGATTGGAGAAGTAGGAGGGGGGGGAAGAAGAAGAAAACCCGTTTGCTAGGCAAAGAGGAAGAGGTGTGTTTCTCGCTCGCATACTCAAAAGATGAATAAATTATTCACATCATCTCTAAAGAAAGTAAAAAAAGGGGGGGGAGGGGAGAACAAAATGAAAGAACTATTATGTATTTTTTTTTCAATGTTAGGTATCAATCGATTACTATTTTTTTTTTAAAGTCGCGATTCCAACATGAGTCTGATTGCAATTTTTTTTTGTAAATAAAAAAAAACAATAGGTTAAAAGTAAAAAAAAACAAAGAATTGCACTTATGTATAGAGTTTTGAATCATATAGATCTTTTTATTTTACACTTATTTTTTTTTATGGAAAAAAAGTTTCCAACGTTGGTCACGAGTTGTTTGCAAAAAAATGGGCTAAAAGAGCCGTGCTTTTTTTTTGTTTGTTATGCAAGCACGACTCTTTTAGCCCACTCTTTTGCCTCTTCAAACAGAGTTATTTTTAATTATTAGGAGAAAAAAAAGATACCAACGTTGGTCATGAGTTGTTTGCAAAAAAATGGGCTAAAAGAGTCGTGCTTTGTTGTTTACACGCACGACTCTTTTAGCCCATTTTTTTACCTCCTTAGGAGAAGTTTTTTTTTTTTTTTTTTTTTTTTTTTTTTTTTTTTTTTTTTTTCAGTTTATATATGTACTTTTATGAATCGGGGTATTATTTCATTACTTTCGAGACAGTAAAATTTTTTGGTGATACCTTTCCACGTTAGCAATAATATTGTGGGATATCCTTCTGTATTATATCTCAATATTTTAGCATAATCCATGGGAGCAGTCTTTGCGACCGGAGTCGTCGACATGACACTGTTTTGCGGCTGCGGCTGTTGTTGCTGCTGCTGCGATTGTGGCTCTGGTTGTTGTTGTTGTTGTTGTTGTCGTTGTTGCGGTTCGACCACTGCTACTTGTAACGACTGAGGTTGTTGCTGTTGCTGCAAGAGGATTTCTTCTTCCGTCGTGCGATCGACGTGCGTCTTGTACAACTTGTCGACCGCTTTTTTTTTGAAAAAAGTAAACCACACGAAAAACAGGTCGAGCGTCAACATGTCCGTGATGGTCATTTCGTTCACGATCATCAGTTGGGTGAGATTCTGGAAATCCGCGGGATCGTGCTCGGCCAGCACTCGGACGTACGTTTCCGGCGAATCCAGTTTTCGAGCAAATTCCTGGACCGCTTCGACGGGACTCGCCAGCAAGAGTTTGGTCGCGGATTCGTGACTCGTGACGTGTTTTTTCGACTCGTTTTGTGACAGGAAAGATGGCAACAACGCGTCCTTCAGAGTCGCGGCCAGGTGTCTTACGCGCACGCTGCTGCTGTAGTCGCGATGAAAAATTCCCAGGATGCGGTTGAGGTCGGACGTGAACCAGTAGAGGGACTCGTCGAATCCCACGAACCCGGTCAAGACGTAATGTTGGTAAGGATTCGGTTTGTACTGGATGCAGAAAGCCATGATGTTTGTCGTCGTTGTGTGCGCGCGTTTGGCGAGAGAGAGAGAGTAAAAACACGCGCCCAGGTTACTTGTCCGCATATACGAAACGAGTTTATATTTTTGTGTTTGTGTGTGCGAAGAGGCGGGACTATGATGAGCGAGCGCAGCGAACCGGAGGACGACGGGAGAGGGAGGGAGTAAACAAAAAAAAAGAGCGAATGCGAGAAGAAACCACTTTGAGAAGAAGAAGGGAGGGTAAAAAAGTTAAGGGTGGGGAATATCCGTAAGTGCGTGTCTCTGCCACCGCGCCGCCGCATCCTCCCCTCAACGAGTAACGAAACAAAAATAATAATAACAGGATGGATGGATGGATGGATGGAAAAAGAGATGCGCGATAACTGGTCTTTTTTTTTTCTTTATTGGAAGAAATGATGGCTCAGTGTATAGGTTGAGAAAATGATTATTTTTTTTCAGCAAAAAAAAACCGATGTTGTTTCGAATATTTCTGTTCAGGAAGAGTTAAAAAAAAGAAAATGGGTCGAAGGCAAAATTTCCTTCGACCCATATTTTTTTTTTGCGTTTGAGATGTTACCAACGTTGGAGGAGGGGGGAGGGGATGGGAGAGAGAATATACCAAAATATTACTTTAACAATTTATTCTCTATAACTTTGAATATATATTTTTTTTTCGCAAAACGTGAAAATGTAAAATTCTGAGGTGGGTCCGGCGCTCAACTTATTTTGCTGTCGACTGTATTATGCCTATGAATCACATAAGTATAGCAAATTACGTCCATAAATCATGTAAAATGTAAATTACATTCATTAATCGCATAAAAATTGCGAATTATGTCCATGAATCGCTCAAAAAAAGCAAATTGCATAAAAAACATGAATTGGTCCACAAATCGCTCAAAACGTGAATTACGTCCATGAATTGTTTAAAAAAGTGAGAATTACGTTCAGAAATTGTATGAAAAACACAAATTATGTCTATGAATCGTGTAGTAAAATGGGAATTATGTTCATGAATTGCTCAAAAAACACGAATTTTGGCAGCAGAAAGCTGAAACATAAATTAAGTTCATAAATCACTCAAAAAATGCGAATCACTTCCATGAATCGTGCAAAAAAATACTAATAACATTCATAAATTGCAAAAAATGCGAATTAGGTCCAGCAATTGGTAAAAAAAGCGAATTACATTCATAAATCCTATAAAAACACAAATAACGTCAATAAATCGATCAAAGAACGCAAATTTCGTCGACAGAAAGCTCAAAAAATGCAAATTACGTCTACGAATTGCATAAATATAGTAAATTACATCCATAAATCATGTAAAATGTAAATTACATTCATTAATCGCATAAAAATTGTGAATTATGTCCATGAATCGCTCAAAAAAAGCGAATTGTATAAAAAATATGAATTGGGTCCACAAATCGCTCAAAAGGTGAATTACGTCCATGAATTGTTTAAAAAAGTAAGAATTACGTTCAGAAATTGTATGAAAAACACAAATTATGTTTATGAATCGTGTAGTAAAATGGGAATTATGTTCATAAATTGCTCAAAAAACACGAATTTTGGCAGCAGAAAGCTGAAACGCAAATTACGTCTATAAATCGCATAAAAATAGCAAATAGTGTTTTGCATTCATGAATTGCATAAAAAACGCGAATTATATTCATGAATCGCTTAAAAAACACATTACGTCCATGAAAACATGAATTACATTCATAAATCACTCAAAAAATGCGAATCACTTCCATGAAACGTGCAAAAAAACATTAAGGACGTTCATAAATTACAAAAAATGCGAATTACGTCCAAGAATTTGTGAAAAAAAGCAAATTACATTCATAAATCCTATAAAAACACAAATAACGTCAATAAATCGATCAAAAAACGCAAATTTCGTCGATAGAAAACTCAAAAGATGCAAATTATGTCTATGAATCGCATAAGTATAACAAATTATGTCCATAAATCATGTAAAATGTAAATTACATTCACTAATTGCATAAAAATCGCGAATTATGTCCATGAATCGCTCAAAAAAAGCAAATTGCATAAAAAACATGAATTGGGTCCACAAATCGCTCAAAACGTGAATTACGTCCATGAATTGTTTTAAAAAGTGAGAATTACGTTCAGAAATTGTATGAAAAACACAAATTATGTCTATGAATAGTGTAGTAAAATGGGAATTATGTTCATAAATCGCTCAAAAGACACGAATTTTGGCAGCAGAAAGCTAAAATGCAAATTACGTCTATAAATCGCATAAAAATAGGGAATAGCATTTTGCATTCATGATTTGCATAAAAAACGCGAATTGCATTCATGAATCGCTCAAAAAATGCAAATTACGTCCATGAATTGCATAAAAATATGAATTATGTTCATAAATCACTCAAAAAATGTGAATCACTTCCATGAATCATGCAAAAAAACACGAATAACATTCATAAATTGCAAAAAATGCGAATTACGTCCAAGTGTTGTGTAAAAAAAGCAAATTACATTCATAAATCCTATAAAAACAAAAATAACGTCAATAAATTGATCAAAAAACACAAATTTCGTCAACAGAAAGCTGAAAAAATGTAAATTATGTCTATGAATTGCATAAAAATAGCAAATTATGTCCATAAATCATGTAAAATGTAAATTACATTCATTAATCGCATAAAAATTGCGAATTATGTTTATAAATTGCTCAAAAATGCAAATTACATTCATAAATCGCATAAAAAACACGAATGATGACCATGAATTGCGCAAAAAATGCGAATTACACCCAACATTAAATTAATTTGCAGAAAGTTTTTGGTTTTATACAAGTCTGCCAACAAGAACCTACAAGTTATCCTGAAACCCATTCTAAACCAACAAAAATTTAATGGAAAGATAAATTTGTCCAAGAAAGACAAAATAATTTCCATTGACATACATTGACCAGAATCGAAAAATTCCTATTGAAATCTATCCTATACACTCCAAAACCAGAAAGAAAAAAATCCCTCCAAGAGTAACTCAATCTATCTGCTGCAAAATAAAGTACATTGAAATGCAACTGAACAAGAACCTGAAAATTACATTTGAAATCAAACCGAAACCAGATTCAACCCCCCCCCCCCCAAAAAAAAAAAAAAAAAAATAATCCAACCATATCTTGATTTGGGAAAGAAAACTTAATTTCCATAGATACGCGTGGTCAGAAATCTGAAAATTCCAATTAGTCTATGGGTTAGCAAACCTTAATTCGATCTGAAAAAAAAAAAAAAAAAATTCTGACAATACACACTGACAAGCAGAGTTGTATAATATAGACGCACGCCATGTGCAGAAAATTTTATGAAGGAACAATTTTTATTTATTTATTTCGACAAAGAATTGCGTAAAAAAAAAAAAAGTGTATCTCAACAAAGAATCATGTAAAAAACCCCAACATTTCAACAAAATACCACGCGAAAAACGTGAATTCCGTGCAAAGACCGCAATAAAAACATTAATTCAATCCATGAATCGCATAAAAAATACGAGTTCCATGCATGAATCGCATAAAAATGTGAATTACATGCATGAATCGCATAAAAAATGTGAACTACATCCATGAATCGCTAAAAAAAAAGCAAATTGCATAAAAAATGGGAATTACGTCCAGAAATTGCTTAAAATGTGAATTACGTCCATGAATCATGTAAAAAAGCGAGAATTATATTCATAAATTGTATGAAAAACGCCAATTACGTCTATGAATCGTATAATAAAACATGAATTATGTTCATAAATCGCTCAAAAAACACGAATTTTGGCGGCAGAAATCTGAAACGGAAATTACCTCTATAAAACGCATAAAAATACCGAATTGGATTCATGAATTGCATAAAAAATGTGAATTAAGTTCATGAATCGCTCAAAAAACGCAAATTACATCCATGAATTGCATAAAAACGTGAAATACGTTTATAAATCACTCAAAATATGCAAAAAAACATGAATAACGTTCATAAATTGCAAAAAATGCGAATTACGTCCAAGAATTGGTTAAAAAAGCGAATTACATTCATAAATCCTATAAAAACACAAATAACGTCAATAAATTGATCAAAAACACAAATTTCGTTGACAGAAAGCTCAAAAAATGCAAATTATATCTACGAATTGCATAAATATAGCAAATTACATCCATGAATCATGTAAAATGTAAATTACATTCATTAATCGCATAAAAATCGCGAATTATGCCCATGAATAGTTTAAAAAACGCGAATTGGGTCCACAAATCGTCAAAACGTTAATTACGTCCATGAACTGTTTTTTAAAAAGTGAGAATTACGTTCAGAAATTGTATGAGAAACACAAATTATGTCTATGAATTGTGTAGTAAAACGGGAATTATGTTCATAAATCGCTCAAAAAACACGAATTTTGGCAGCAGAAAGCTGAAACGCAAATTACGTCTATAAATCGCATAAAAATAGCGAATAGTGTTTTGCATTCATGAATTGCATAAAAAACGCAAATTACATTCATGAATCGCTCAAAAAACACAAATTACTTCTATGAAACGCATAAAAACGTGAATTACATTCATAAATCACTCAAAAAATGCGAATCACTTCCATGAATCGTGCAAAAAAACACTAATAACGTTCATAAATTACAAAAAATGCAAATTACGTCCAAGAATTGGTAAAAAAAGCAAATTACATTCATAAATCCTATAAAAACATAAATAACGTCAATAAATCGATTAAAAAACACAAATTTCGTCAACAGAAAGCTGAAAAAACGCAAATTCTGTCTATGAATTGCATAAAAATAGCAAATTACGTCCATAAATCATGTAAAATGTAAATTACATTCATTAATCGCATAAAAATTGCGAATTATGGTCATAAATTGCTCAAAAATGCAAATTAAATTCATAAATCGCATAAAAAACATGAATGATGACCATGAATTGCGCAAAAAATACGAATTACACCCAACATTAAATTAATTTGCAGAAAGTTTTTGGTTTTATACAAGTCTGCCAACAAGAACCTACAAGTTATCCTGAAACCCATTCTAAACCAACAAAAATTTAATGGAAAGATAAATTTGTCCAAGAAAGACAAAATAATTTCCATTGACATACATTGACCAGAATCGAAAAATTCCTATTGAAATCTATCCTATACACTCCAAAACCAGAAAGAAAAAAATCCCTCCAAGAGTAACTCAATCTATCTGCTGCAAAATAAAATACATTGAAATGCAACTGAACAAGAACCTGAAAATTACATTTGAAGTCAAACCGAAAGCAGATTCAAATCCCCCCCCCCCCAAAAAAAAAAAAAAAAAAATTATCCAACCATATCTCGATTTGGGAAAGAAAACTTAATTTCCATAGATATGCGTGATCAGAAATCTGGAAATTCCAATTAGTCTATCTTAAACCTAATCTGAACCTGAAAAAGGAAATTCCATACAACCGGAGCCCAGTATCTATACAGGACAAAATATTTTCCATTAAAGCGCAACCTGACCAGAACTTGAAAATTCCATTTGAATTGAACCTCATTGAAACCTGAAAAAAATTTCCCTCGAACCTTAACCTAATCCGGAAAAGAGAAAATTATTTCTGCCGATACACACTGACAAGAGTCTGAAAGTTAACATGAAACCTAATCCAAACCCGAAAAGGAAAAAACAATGGAAACACAAGTCTGTCCAAGAAAGACCAAATAATTTCTGTCCACATACACTGACAAGAATTTCAATTGAAATCTATCCTAAACCCAGTTCAAACACTACCTCCCCCCCCCCCCAAAAAAAAAAAAAAAAAAAAATCCAATTGTAACCCAATTTATCTGCGACAAAATAATATACTTGAAATGCAACTCAACAAGAACCTGAAAATTCCATTTGAAGTCAATCCGAAACCAGATTCAATCCCCCCCCCCCCAAAAAAAAAAAATATTTAATCAAATCGAGATTTTAGAAAAAAAAGAACAATTTATGTCGATATGTATTGACCAGATCATGGAAATTCCAATAGAAGTCTATCTCAAACCCGATCAGAATAACCTGAAACCCAATCTAATCCCCCCCCCCAAAAAAGTAAAATAAAAAAATTAGGAAATAAAAATCTGTTCAAGAAAGACAAAGTAATTTTTGTCCCCATCCACTGACCAGAATTGAAAACTAGTACTTGAAATGCAACTCGGCAAGAACCTGAAAATTCCAATTCAAGTCAAACTGAATCGAGATTCAAACCCGAAAAAAAACAAAAACAATTATCTAACCAAATCAAGATTTTTAGAAAAAAAAATTATGTAAATACGTACAGACTAGAGCATGGAAATTTTAATAAAATCTTAAACCCGATACAAACTCCTCCCCCTCCCTTACATAACTAACAAGAAGCCTTGATGACCCCACAAAACATAACTAACAAGAACGAAGAGTCATGCATACTGCATCGATTATGATGCATTTTCTGACTCATTCTGAATATTGTAAACTTATTGTCATTCATGTACAATAATTTTACCATTCTGTGCAAAAAAACAAAGCATAATTAACGAGAGTAAAAAATTTTCCTTTAACATGTTTATATACAGTAGACTCCCTCAAATCCGCACAGCTTGGGACCAGAGGTTGTGCGGATTTTAGAATTTTGCAGATTTCTGGTCATTGCTTTGTTTACGTTTTTTAAACAGTAATTTGAGTGCAATTAATAGTGCATTCAGGACTATAATGAATACTTACAATATAATAAAATGTTAAAATAAGTAATAAAATAATAAAAATTTAGATAATTTTCAAAATGATTAAAATATTAAAAGCAAAGATCAAGTTAATGATCAATAGTGTATGATTAAATATTCATTATAAAAATTAAATATATTTTTCCAAAATTATTCAACAAAACTTGCCTCATAAAAGTACATTACTAATTCACATCAAAATCATAAAATAAGGATTTTTTTTTAAAGTTTAGCCAGGCTTAGTAACCAAAAAATCTTGATTAATGCATAAATATATTTGGTAAGAAAATTGTGATTACCAGTGATATCAGCAATATCTTGATTTTTTTTTTTTAATTTTTCTTCCTTCATGAAAAAAAAAAAAAAAAAAAAAAAAAAAAAAAAAAAAAAAAAAAAAAAAACATGAATAGAGTATTATTGAGAAAATTAAAAATTAAAAAATATATGGAATTGATACAAAATTTAAAAAATCACATTTTGTCCAAATATCCAATCTGAAAGTTTCATTGTTTACATCCATAAAGTATGTGCGGATTTTAGAGAGTTGCGGATTTCTGGTTTGCGGATTTGAGGGAGTCTACTGTACTTTCCATTTTATTCTGAATGCTTTAAACCTATCAGTTTCATCTTTGTACAGTAATCTTCCCATCCAAATCTCCCCCCCCCTGTTAGTTTATATATGTTTTGTGCAAACAGCAAAAAATAAATAAACTAACAAGAATGAAAAGTTACACATACAGTATAGATTATGAAACACTTTCCAACACATTTTCATTATTGTAAACCTATCATTTTAATCCATTTGCAGTAATTTTACCACTCTATATAAAGAACAAATCATAATTAACAAGAAAGAAAAACCTGTGTGCACCATAGATTATTAAACACTTTCCAGCATATTCTGAATATTGTAACGGATATAGTCTTAATCAATCTGCAATATTACCAACCTATACAAAGGTTGAAACATAATTAACAAGAATCATGCACGCAGCATAGATTATGAAATACTTTCCAGCACATTCTGAATATTGTATTCCTGATCATTTTAATCCATCTGCAGTATATGCATCATCATGTGTAAAGAATAAACATAGTTAACTAGAATGAGAAATGATACATACAGCATAGATTATGAAATCCTTTCTTAGAAATACACTGCTGAATGTACATTACTTTCTTATCTTATACTAACGTACTTTACTACAGAGTTGTTTTTAACGAAATCAAGTAGCACAGCATATATTAATAATAAAATATGAAATATCTTTTTTTAAGTGGGTGGGGGAGGGGTAATTAAAGGTGATCAGAAATCATGAAATTCTTTGCATTAGTCTTTAATTTTTTGTTTTTATCTTTTTATTATTAACCTAAAAAAAGCACTGATATCAGTACAAAAAACCCTGAACGGGTTAAAAGCTTGTGACGCAGCACTTTATCTTATATATCTAAGAATTTTAAATTTGGGACTTAAAACTAATGATATCAAAATTTATGTGACGCTATGCTATTAATTAATATATACATATATTAAAATTTATTCATTAAGATTTTATCAATTACATCTTTCATAAATTCAAAATATGAATCTTAAAAGATATGATATCAAAATTTAAGTGACGCCTTGACGAGGCTTTAAACAATGTTTTAAAATTCCATTTATTTATTTATTGTCTAAATACATTTTCATATCTAAACAATACTTTTCATTTTCCAATACACTGTTAAATACATCACTTTCACTGAATATATATAATGCACTGAAATGTATTTATTTGAATAAATAGATTTATCTTTTGGGCTACACTATCCAAAGTCAAAAATAACATTTAAATAAATAGTTTTTGCGTCATTGTATCTATTTGCATCTATTTAACTTACTTTGGATACAATGACGCAAAAAATATTTATTCAAATGTTATTTTTGATTTTGGATAGCGTAGCCCAAAAGATAAATCTATTTATTCAAATAAATACATTTCAGTGCATTATATATATTCAGTGAAAGTGATGTATTTAACAGTGTATTGGAAAATGAAAAGTATTGTTTAGATATGAAAATGTATTTAGACAATAAATAAATAAATGGAATTTTAAAACATTGTTTAAAGCCTCGTCAAGGCGTCACTTAAATTTTGATATCATATCTTTTAAGATTCATATTTTGAATTTATGAAAGATGTAATTGATAAAATCTTAATGAATAAATTTTAATATATGTATATATTAATTAATAGCATAGCGTCACATAAATTTTGATATCATTAGTTTTAAGTCCCAAATTTAAAATTCTTAGATATATAAGATAAAGTGCTGCGTCACAAGCTTTTAACCCGTTCAGGGTTTTTTGTACTGATATATTGACACGTATTTCATAGAACCAAGTCTTATAGACAAGACAATAGTATTAAAGTGATCCTATCAAAGCCAGCTTTTAGAGAAAAGGAAATTTAAAAGCAGCCATAGAAAATTGTTATACTGGTTTTATTTCTAATCTTGATTCAGATTTTTGTAGCGAAATTAGGACTTCACTTAAAAATCTATGTGTGCGTGTAGGCCGAGCTGTCAGGGATTTTTTAAAGTTTCCATTTATGACATTATCTAGAAGTAAAAACTGAATATCAGCTGGTGCCGTATATGGAACCAGATTTGGACATATCTGTTCGTAGCACGGTATTTATTTGTTTTTAAACATATAATATATGTTTAAATAATGCATCGGACAGGAAAACTATAAAAGATCTTCGTTTTTAATTTGAATGTTTTAAATGTATTTTTGAATTATCTTAAAACATTTTACTTTTTACATTTTAATTTATTTAATATATAAAACAATTACAGATAGTAACGA
>CAXHSM010000185.1:0-11000 GCA_964019185.1 Maratus speculifer | reverse complement strand
AGGTTCTTGCCGCAATATACCAGCATACATTAATTAAAATTTATCAAAAATTTGCTTCTTTTTTTTAAAACAGAGTTCCCCCTCTCAAAAAACGAAATACTGTAAAAGATATACTTCTATACTGTATAGGAGATGCTGTACACTTTTTCAATTTAGACTGTAAGCGAAGAAAGGTTTTATATAAGTTTATATATTTTATACTTTAAAGCTGAATATATACTTTAAAATTTATTTTAAAAAAGGTTTTATATGCTTTTATACAGAGTTAGGATATACTGTACACTTTTCTCGTTTTGACTGTATGTGATGAAAGGTGTTAATCGCTTTCAAATAAATTTGTTTGCAAAGCTAGTGACTTTTAATTATTTCAACATTTTGGCAACATCAACAGAAGCACTTTGTACCCGAAAAGGTTAAAGAGCGTTGGGCCTATAGTAGATGATCGTAGTTAAAAATAAAAGCATTTTACCATTTGGGCTTGTAAACATCCAGCCTCTCATTGGCATTTTTATGTTATTGGCTAACAAGGATCGTTTCCATGCTGGGCATACTCAAAAGAAAAAAAACAGTTAAACTACTTATGTTCTTAATAAAAGATCAGTCAAATTACAGTAGTAACTATGTAAAATCCTCATGATAAAAACATTCTGTAATTTTTTATTTTTTTTTATTTTTCGGAATATATCGGGTGCTTCTATTGGAGACCTTCCTTGTAAGTGTTGGTTCAATTAAATGGCTAAATAGTAGAACAGGTTCATAATTATAAATGCGATCTTTATATATGCAATATTACATAGTACAGTAAAAGTAAAATTAAATGTATCAAACTTTTTTAAGTTTAAAAAGATAAATAAAAAGGTAAATAAATCTAAATACTACAAATTGTTTTACATGAAATCCTTTTCCAGATCAATCTTTTTAATGAAAAAATAAATAAAATTGTTTAATAGTTTTCTACTGTATTGGATGAATTGTTCGGTGCTAAATTTAGAAGCTTTGTTTCGAATTGCATTAGTTACTTTATTCAGTAAATGCTTTCTAAAAGTTAAATTTTCACTTTGAGGAAAAGTTCTTTTGGGCTTAGCTTATCACGTTTTGCGTTTAAGCTCCATATCGATGAAATTCCCGTTTATTCTCTAAGAAAAGTAATTTGCATTCTTTCTTTGTTCTAGATTTATTGAAACGAGACTCAACTGGTAATTTACCTAACTGTACTGCTCGTATTTTAAAAATACATTTGAAAATTAAATTATTTAGAAACGGATTCAGAAGCATTGAAATTAATAATTATGAATGCATACGAAAATTAATATTTAACAACATGCTAATTAATTAACATAGATTTTCACTGAAAACTTAACATTCCGAGTATGTGGTGATTTCAGTGGAGTTCTCGTATTTCATTATTTTCAATATTAAATTGC
Source organism: Maratus speculifer (assembly GCA_964019185.1). Classification (NCBI taxonomy): domain Eukaryota; kingdom Metazoa; phylum Arthropoda; class Arachnida; order Araneae; family Salticidae; genus Maratus; species Maratus speculifer. The sequence goes on along the minus strand of CAXHSM010000185.1, from coordinate 9,576 downwards.
AGCATTTCATCACAAGAATTTTAACTCAAAATTCGCTTTTAAAAAAGGAATTTTTGTTAAGGAGTAGTAAAATATCTTCTTTTAAATATCTAAAATTATTTTTACTATGAAAGTGAATCATAAATCCAATATGCCTTAGTAATGATCACCGTAATGACGGTTTTAGCGTTTTTCGAATTAACTATAATAATGCAGGTATTTATTCTGAACATGGAACTATTAAGAAAGAGGAAATGGAATATCCTTAAAGTTGTGAAGTTTCAACTGTAACCGCTTTCCCAGGGGTTCATTATCAGTTTCGTCTTTTTGTGACAACCAAAATAACCTCCTGTCAGTGTCAATGGAAAGATATAATACTCATAAAAAAAGCGTTTAATAAAATTGAAGAACTATTTCAATCTGTGCTATTTCAATAAAGACGAATTTTTTTATTCTAGCTTAGTGGTGTAGAATTTCATCGGCGGGAATCAAAAATTGTTGATCCGATTGAAAATAACAGCTGCCATCTTGTGACAACCAAAATAACCTCTTGTCAGTGTCTGTAGAAAGATTATAATACCCATCAAAAAGGTATTTAGTTAGGATGAATTTTTATATTCAAGTTTAGTGGTGGAAGTTTTCACCGGCGGTAATCAGAAATTGTTGATCCGATTGAAAATAACAGCCGCCATCTTGTGACAACCTTCTCAGTTACTCCGTTCGCAAATGCTAGACAATATACTATATGCCTCTTCTTGTTTATTCACAACTCCATTATTCTGTAAACAATTCTAAATCTTCTTTACAATTGGTTTTGCACAGCTAAATTATTTAACATGCATTTCATGTATAAGGAGCTTGATAATGACCACGTTAAATACACTGGTTGCCATTTTGGAACAAAAAACACAGATTGAAATAGCTCTTGAATCGGTGATAGAAAAATAGAAATTATATCTCGCCAGAAACTCTGAAACTATACAAATTAAGATCGTTTCTAAATCGAAATGACATCTAGTGGAGAAGAGAATGAAATATTATACCAAAGATCACAGTAATAGCAACTATACGCTATGGATAAATTTTAAATAATTGATAGAAATATTTTCTGTTTTATGTCAATTTTAACGTTAATGTTGATGTTGTTAATTTCATATTTTTGTCAGTTAAATATTGTTGCTGAAGCGGAAAACATTTTATTCAGACTCGTTGTATCCAAAAAATCACTTTTCAACATAGAGGCAACTGATTAATGTACTGTAAAAGCTACTCACAAACGTTTTCAAAAACTACGGGCAGCTAATAGAAATTTATTTTTATAATACCATCGTTAAATTTCAAAAGTAATTTTTTTATAATGCACAACTGCTTTTAAAAATTTTAAAAATTTAAAATATGCAGAAATAAAAATGTTTATGATATTTGTTATAAAAGCTTATAACTAGAAACTTGCCAGGCTAGTTACTTTTAAGCTGTAAGTCCTTACTAAGAACAGTTTCTAAAAAATTCAAAATTTTATATAAAAAGTAAAATTAATGATTTTTTTTTCAAAATTCATTCTAAATTAATGTTTATTTGGAACAAATTGTTTTTGTCTTATTATTTTAAGTCTCATGTTTACTTAAAATAATATAAGAATAAAATTTACTTAAAATGTGGCTTAGTCAGATATTTTTGAATATTCCTTAACAGTATAATTTCCTCTAACACAAATACCACTTTGCATATTTCATATGATGTACAGGAAAAAAGAACACAGTGTTTTTTTATTCCTATATATTTCGAATATGGCTGTATTGAATCTAATTTATCTTATATAGTCTTTTAGGATAAAATAAACATGCATTAATTTAAATTGAATGTGGCGAAATAGATTTACACTATACTTATAAGAATAATTTTTAAATATTTAATTACGACAACATTAAAACTAGTCGGATGTGCCAATTTCAAAATTTCTTCTATTTCGTACATGCTAATAATTCAAAGTTCGCTGTCACAATGCCAAAATTGAATAACAATGTATGTTGTATGCCGATCATATGAAGATTGTAAGGGTATATAAGCAAGGAGATTAAGTACGGCATTGTTTCAAACAAATCACTGAATTTCGGAACGTACCTTTTTAGATGTCCACAACCAAAATAAGGAGAATAAAATCAACACCTATCGTTAAATATATATATCCATGGGGCTGTGCATATATAATGTTATCATTTTAGTGGGGAGGGGAGGGGTCTTGCACATGATATCGAAAGATATCTGTAGGGGGGTTGCTTTTTGATATCGATATCATTTTAGACTCAATCAAAATTGTCTCTTTTTATTTGCACCATGGTCTTTTTTTCTAAATGTTATGTTATCCTATTTTAGTCGGTTATCTATTTTTATGAAAATGCATAGCCGTTATTAAAATCGCGAACTTGTTACAAAATTATCTAATTCTAAAACATGGTATATCCCAATGTTTGACATTCCTATTCATCGGCATATGTCTATGCAGGCATAATCACAGTTCCAAAAACCCTATGTGAATTATATTTGAACTAAAACTTGTGTTTACTAACAAATAAAAGAGAAATAATGCTGTCCGCTTGTTTTGTTGATAAGAATTTTTATCTTCCCATTCCCCCTCCTCCGTTCGAGAGGCAAGTTCAGCAAGATTTTATTACTGATGAATGCATTTTACACAAATAAAGCTATTATAAAATACTTTTAAATAAATATATTTCTTTTAATTTTTACTTAAAAGAGCGGTATTTTATTGATTTCTCTTAATTTGAATAAATAAAGCATGCGGAAAAAAAATTAGTACGTTTTGTCTATTACTCCAAATAAAAGAACTAAGTAAATAAGTAAATAAACAAATAAATAATAATAATAAAAACACTTTAATAACGATATTATTACCTGGGGGGGGGGAGTCGAGGATGATAACGTATGATATCAAAAAGGGGGAGAGGGGGTCTAAAATTATCAAAAAGTTTGTAACATTATGCTTGCACAGCTCCCATGACTAATAAGAATCGATTTATGTGAAAATGCAATATAATATTAAGATTGATTAAATTGAGTTCATAAGACATTGGAAATATACCTTTTGCAAACATCGTGAAAACTTTAGATTAGCAGCATCAGATTTTATACGAGTTACACCATATTTTATTCGTACACCATATTTTATACGTATTACACCATAATACTTAATCAGTAACTGTTTACGTTACAGTTTAATTGAATCTAAAGTTTTATGTATTACGTTCATTAATTAAAATTAATCTATGTGTTTTTCAGGTAGAGTTATTGTTAAAATAGTGAAAAAAAATGTAGCGTAGTAGCGCCACAAGTTGGGAGATGTACTACAAAATTTAATATGCATCAATTTAAGTCAACTTATAACTGAATCTGAAGTTTGATGAAAACCCGTGCGTTAGTTCTTGAGATAAAGCGATTGCGAAAATCAAATTTTTTATGAAATTCCATACATTAGTTCTTGAGGAAGAGCTCCCATAAAATTTTTGTCACTTACAGACAGACTTACAGAGAGATATTTTTTAAAAACCATCTCATCATGTTCAAAACCTTCTAAAACGTATAAATCTAATGAAAACCAGAAGCCTATTTTTTTTTCACGAGTTCAGTACTTAATTCTTGAAAAAATGGAAGGAAGTAAAAAATATTTTTCGATTTCTAAAGCAGGGGAAAGTATTTAAACTTTAAGTATTTTATTTAAAAATTTGTTAAAGCCCATAATTATGCATTTTATCCTTGAACGTCAAATTACTACATAATTATAACTTGTAATTGATATATGAATCACTTGAAAGATCGATTAAGTATCCGATAACCGAAGAAAGTTTGTGTGCATTTTAATTATTTTCGCAATAAGGTCATTATCTATAGAGACAATGATTTATACGATATAAATCTTCTTATTAATTATATGCAATACAATCTTCCATCTTTTTAAAGTAATTAATCTTTTTTGAAAGTTTTAAAGATAGATTTTTCCAATTTATCGAGATTTTTTTTCTTTCAAAAATAGTTAAATAATTTGATAATATAAAGCAACTTGATGTATAATACAACTAAGTTTTAAGAAAACGAAAACAAATTTCAAGTTGTTTCGTTGTAACTTATACCACGCTAATTTGTATATTTTTACAAGATTGGTTACTTTTGATTGATATTTTTACATTTGATATTTTTACAAGATTAGTTACAACAGAATATTTTTTGTCTAAACCCTTTATTATTATACAAATTACATCTTTTCTAATATCGCTCATGTTGGCACGTAATAGAATATTTATTATTATTATTATTATTATTACTAGCAGTTACCCGTGACTTCGTTCACATAACATTTAAAGAAGAAATAATTGATCAATCAAGCAAAAAATTTCGATGATGAAAAGCATGTGTAATTAACTTTTTATCGCGAATTTATGGTAAAAAAACTTCTGATAATCCCTAGTTGCTAATTTGTTTGCTGGTCAAAATTTTCCTTTCAGCGATTAATACTAATATAGAAACATTCTTGAATTCTTTTGTTCAGCCCTGTAGTTTTCCAAGTGCCTTTAATACACGAAAGTATCTTTCTAAAATTTATTTCAAACAAAAATATTTCTTATTACTACCTAAATTACATTTTCAGAAATTATCATCCGAAGACAACCTTGTATCCAGTTCTTTGCGGGACCCTGTTTATCATTTTATATATATACTACAAACATTTCTTAGTTTACTAAATGCAGTTCAAAATAAAAATGGCTATTTTATTTAAAAACCACCTTTAAGTAAATTACGCTCATATTCAGTAACCTTTCCGAGATCTTTTGTGTAACCCTATATATCTAAATTTAACTATTTATACTATTACCATTTATACTCTCCATTTAATATGCATACATTTAGCGAAACTTAAAAGCACATATCATAATTCAAAATGCATTTCATCCATGCAACAGTCATCATCCATGATATACAGTACTTCGGATAGAATATATAATATTGTAAATTGTATAGCTGTAAATGCCATGCACTTCGTATTATGCATGAAATAACTTACATTAAGCCTCAGCAACATATATCAATTTGATTATACATGAAATCGTTTACCATAATTAAAATATGTCGGAAACTGTTCCTCCCTTTATTCCTATGCAATGGAATTCTTCTGTCTGACTTTGTAAATGAATAGTAAGTGCCCTTTTCACTACATACTTTACAAAATGCATATTTTAGTGTACTTTGTAAATGCATATAAATTTGAATATGTTCTACAGGCTGTAACATCGTTAAATTTAATTAAAACAATTTTCCCCCATAATGCCGTAATATAAGGAAATTTTTTTACTATCCCTGTAAATAAACTAATCATGGTAGAAACTTCATTTTCAATAGGTATTCGTGCTAGGTAAACGTTAATAATGTCCAAAAATTTCATGGAAATCGGAGTATATTTACGAAAGTTGGAAAGCGACCAGACAGACAGACAAACCGAAGGCATAATAACTTTTCAACTTTGTTCGAAAGTGTTAAAAAATCGAGCCAAAAATATATTAATCAGTGATTTTATTTTCCACCTTTTCTCCACAAAAAATTTCTTCCATTGATAATTATGAGTTTTGAATAAAAATATTCATTTGTATGTAACTTATAACTTATTAATTAGTATAAGTAAAAAATATTTCTGATTCATTTTAAATATGACGTCATTATTTATCTCGCTCATTAGCTACTGATTTTCATACCCCTTGTATTTTTAACGACTGCTATAAAGTACCTGTTTTATTTCAACTATGACGTCACATTTTCATGAGTGAACCATTTTATTAAAAATATAATTCTTTTTCATTCTTTTTACTTTTAATTTATGTCACCATATTTTACACAAAAATTCCTATTAACTAAACAAATATCCTTGTTAAATGTATTATAAAAAATACACCTTTTATTTTTATTTCAAACATGACATCATATTTATTTTCTTTTAAATTATTTTATTATAGTTTTTCGCGAGGAAGTTTTCTATTAAAAATTCATTGCCGCTGAAAAATTATTATTCCAATTTTTTATTTTCTTGGCAACAGGAAAGGAAAATGATTGACAAAAATTCTGATTGAATGACAAAAATTTTATCTGAAAAATGCCTATTGATTTTGTATGAAAAATAATTAAATTTTGAATTATTAAGGAAAATATTTGAATAAAATAAATAAAAATTACCCTATTATTTAATCCGGACTTCTAACTTTACATCTGCAAAATTTCAAAGCAATCGGTTCAGTAGTTACGGCGTGAAAGCGGAACAAACAAACAAACAAACAAACAAACAAACAAACTCACTTTCCGATTTATAATATTAGTAAGGATTATCATTAGTAGTAGTAGTAGTAGTGGTATTTTACATGTCATCGTAAAGGAACTATATAAAATGAGATGTTTATTTATATACATACTAAGTAGCACATTATTAATCTATATATTAATAATTGTACATTAACAAAAAATTGAACATTTTAAGCGACTGACCATTGTTTTTGGAGTTTTTTTGTTTTGTTGTTTGTTTGTTAATTTTTAGCCGAGAAAGTCAGACAAAAACTAAGAAAACTATTAAACAAACAATCATATTTTTTTTGATGCAATTTATTCTGACTATACACAAAAAAATAAAAATAAAAATTAGAGCACTCGTTCAAAAGTTGTGCTTAAAAAAAGAAAAAAAGAAATAAATAACACACATATAAATATATTGTATAACGTATAATCTTTTCTCTTGGAAGTCGATAAGTAATGACTTAACTGATAAATGAGGGATAGCCAAAAAAGCAATTTTTGTCAAAAATAATTTCTTTTTATATGTTATTTAAATGTGTTATCTATACTAACAGAAGAAATTTTCGCTCCGTGGGTAACAATCTGTCTATTTGTGTACTATGGCTAGCAAAATCTACCACACGTAGAAGACTAGAAATCTGGGTTGAATGTAATCCAGGGTTTTTCCTGGTTCAAGAAAATTTTACTATAATAATAATAATAAAAATAATATTAATAATAACGATTTTTTTTAATATTGCTTCGTATATTGGTGAAAATATATCGTAATACCAAGCTCAAAGACACATAGTTTTATTCAAAGTCGTAAAAATAACAGAACGTATGAGCTATTACACAGAGGGTACTCTAGGATCAAAATCATTCATGTATACATTATACCCTAGTGATTTATTTAAAAATAAAGGATATACATTACACTGCAAAGAAGCTTCTCAAAACAATTCAGAGTGTGTACAGCGTAGACCTCCGTATACCTTTCACTACATCCCTAGTTTTAATTTTAGGTAATTATATTTTCATAGGTATCACCTAACATCTGCTGGAAAAATGACACCCTCCACCTTATTTTAAAATCTACTGAAAATGAAATTATGAAAAACTTATATGTAATAGGATTTTATTTAAGCCTTGATGAAAAACTAGACATAGTTTCAAATAGTTTTCATTGCATACATAGTTTTTGAAAAACAGTATTTTCCCGTTTACAGAAATCATACTTTTTGATCTCTCAGGTGGGACTTGTGGATCGCGAAAGATACCAATCGATACAGAATCATCCAAGGATTGTTTGATAATGATTTTCAAAACAAATTATCTGTGATAGCTTTTATATGAATTTAAAATTTATATAGAAAGTGGCACGATTCAATTGAAGGTTGCACCTTTGCGACCTTCTTTGAAAACGCTGTTGGCACGATGCCAAGTTTGAACTTTTAGGTGTTTTGCGAGGTCTTCACGCTCCAGTAAAGCAAGGATTCCCACGGATTTTAATTTTTTATAAGGAAAATCTTTAATATATTTCATAGGAATTGATTTTTATTTTTATTTTCTGAACGGATATTTGGACTTTGGATCTTTTAGGCTCTTTATTTATGTTATTGGATGTATTAAAATCGTTGTATATGTAAGTAGTATACAATTATGGGGGTTTAAAATGAACTCGAAAGAAAGAATAAAAAGAAAATATTTCATATTTTTTAAATTTATAGGGAATCATCATTTAAGTAAATATGAACTTTTATTTTTTATAAAATCTGCTCAAGCGTTGTCTTTTAAATATTTTTCTTAATCAATAAAAAAAAAAATGAAATATTTATCTTTCATTTTATTTTACTGCACTTTTAAATTTCAATGAGATTATTTTTTTTTTCAAATAATTATAAAATGAACGTATCTGTTTAAACAAAAAAAAAAAAAAAAAAAAAAAAAAAAAGATTATTGTTCATTTATATATGTCAAGAATTCTATTAGTTATACGATATTGTCTTTAAGTATTTAGTTTTAATTTTTCTTTTTTAAATAATAAAGTGGAATAAATATTTTATTGGATTATATTGTTCTTTTTAAAGTTTCACATAATTAAATCCATTTGTTGAGTATTTAATTATTCAACGACGCCTAAAATGTGAAATAAAGATAAGAAAAAAATGGGAATAGCAAAACATTTGAATCTAGAACTTCATTTGAAGAAATGAGTTGAAGTTAAACATTTTTATAAAACTTCTAAAGAATTAAGGATTAAATACTAAGAAGTTTAAGGACTTTTTAAGGATTTTTATAAAGCTTCAAATTCAATTAGTCCTTGATATAGCTCGATACTGATTACTTTTTGGTGCAAATTTTTAAGAGGTGATGCTGAATTATGCATGATAATTGCATCAAACTTCAGATTCAATAAATCCCAGATATAGATTAGCTATGTTTAGTTTTGATGTAAATCGCCCTACAGGTGCCGCTGCTATATGCTGAATTTTGAAACACTTATACCTCAAGAACTAATGCACGGATTTTCATCGAGCTTCAGATTCAGTTCTTATCAGATAAAAAATGATCCTGATTTTTTTTCTTGTGTGCATCACACAGAAGGTGGCCTGTTATGCAATTTTGTTAAAGATTTCCGCAATAGCTGTATCGCGCATTAACTAATGCGCGAATTTTCATTAAACTTCAGATTCAGTTAAAAGTTGACGTAAGTCGTTCTGATTAGATTTTGGTGTAAATCACCTAACAGTATGCGCCGTTATGCTGTATTTTTTCAGAAACTATTAATATGTAGGATATAGAAAATAGTTTTGGGGTTGCCACATCTGACTAGTTTTTCTTTGATCGGAAAATTAATTTAGATGACTCTATATAAATGTAAAATTAAAGATCAAGATGTGGGGAATAGTACGATCTGATAGAAAAATAAAACAGAATTAATGATAAAAAAATTCTTTTGATTAATAAATAAATAAGTTAATTATTTAAATGATTGTTTTTTTTTGTCCTTTTAAATTATACGAACTCAAAGAAATTCATAAAAAAATTATTGTTAGAAATAAATCAGTTTGACTTATGAAAATTTAAACGAAGAATTTTTTTAAATTAAAATTTTATTCTTGTCTCAGCTTTTCTTGTAAAATGTAGTGTTCAACTTAAAAAAAAAAAAAAAAAAAAAAAAAAAATATATATCCAATTAGTATATCATGTTTTACTTTTATAATTATGATAACATAGTTTAAAATTTTAAACATTAGAATTATATTTTTGAAA
>CAXHSM010000184.1:0-70000 GCA_964019185.1 Maratus speculifer | reverse complement strand
TTATTCTCTCTTGAACTATACCAGTGAAAAATCGTCACGACAGAGGGAAAAGAAGGTGATGAATGGTTGTGATATAGATGAAAACCTCAACAGTTTAGAAAGTATTAGATTTTGCGAGAGTGAGGATTGCTTCATTTTTAGTCATTTTTCATTGGCGTATCAAATTTATGGTGCGCTTTATATACGAGATTTTAAAAAATCGCAATTTCTACTTGTAAAGTAGGAGTGTGCCTTATACACGCGTGCGACCTATACACGAGTTAATACGGTAATACATTGATAAATACTTTGTATTTTATATTACACATCTTTAAATCTTTAAAAATAATGCAAAAGTTACATAAGTTATTTTATACAGTACTATCATTTTAAAAGACAAAATACAGACTTCTGAACTCTATTGAATGCAGAATATTTCAAATAAACATACATGTAACAAAATTTATATCTCGTCGCATTTTGAGTACTTATAAATTTCTCACATTTTCTGTTTATCCTTTTTTTCTCTTTTTTATTACTCTGGGTCATGACAGAATTGTAAAAAATATTCTAAAGTGTATTCTGAAGTAATTAATGAAATCTTTTAATTTGCAATTTTGTACTAATATTTTATTATTTACCTTTTTTCATCTACGTTATTGTAACTTATTAACCCCAACCTCCACCCCCCCCCCACCAAAAAAAAAAAAAAAAAAAAAAAAAAAAAAAAAAAAGAAAGAAAGAAAAATCAGATTTTTATCATTGTATCATTTTTACACCTTATATTATTTATTAAATAAACAACTGCATATCAGCCCTGGAATTTACTATTTAGCATTTCTATATGTATTAATATAGAGGACGCAAATAATTTTTCTTTCAGCGGTCCATTTCCTTAAATGATATATACTAGTTACTCCTTAAGCAAAGCTTAATAAACATTATTACTTTACCACACAACTTATGAGCATTGATCCCTATCAAATAATATAATGTACAAGAAAATGCGTATTTATGTTACTTTCTGGGGTATAATTTATGTAAATATTTGTCTGTGACTGAAATAATTTTTCGTTGTGTATTTATTCTGCATAAATTTCAATTAAATAGTATTTATTTAATTATTATTATTAAGATATCCCGTGTTTCTTAAACATTATATGTATTAGAATAGGATGTTAAATAAAAGTATCACTGGAAAAGCAATTCATATCATAAGTATAAACAATCGTTATCTTTCTACTACATTTAAAAAAAAAGAAAAACGAACAATGAAAATGTAGTTTTTATTTTAACGCAGTAGAAATACAAAATAATATTTATGTTATAGTATTAAATATTAGTTTTAAATGAATCAAATTATTTAAATATCGCGGGATTATTATTATTATTATTATTTATTATTATTATTTTTTTAGTTTAGAAATATTTTAATATGCGCGTTTAATATTGTTTGATTAAATATACATGTTTCAGATGCATGAATAATATTTTTATTACACTTTTCGAATTTGACAAACAGTAGATGATTTTATCAGAAAATTATCTACATTTTTTTATTACCTCCAATCATTTATTAGTATAACGACTACATGTAAGTGGTAGATATAGAAATTTAGATTTTTGTAAATATTAATAAGTAAAACACAAATATTATTTCATTAAGATTTTATCTTTAATATTAATTTTTTTTATCTTATTCAAAGATTAATAAAGGTTATTACTTTTTTATCTAACGTATGAGACCTGAGACCTATAAAATGCTGTAATGTATGACAAAATGTGTATTTATGTTGTTTTGTGTGGCATATATTTTGTAAATGGTTTCAGGAGAGTGGGTTAAATAGCATTTTGTCGTGTATTTATTCTACATAAATGTACGTTAAAGAATCTCATTCTTTTTAATAGAATTAAGTTTTCCAGAATTTCCTAAACATTGAAAATATTTTTTATTGAAATGATAAGTAAAATTGTCGTCAGATAAAACAATTTATATCAAAAATATAAAGAAAGTCTGGGGTAAATTCGATATACAGGGTGTCCAGTAAATGACTGACCCATTTTGAATGTAAATGACAAAGAAACGGTTTGAGACAAAAATGCGCGGTTTTCTGCGTTGTTATTAGAAAATCAATAAATTTTAACATATACACTTTCTTAAAATAGTTTGAAATTCAGCCAACAGATGGCGCTGGCGGCGCCAGCAGGCTGTCGAAATTCACACACTACTCTAGTTTTCATATGCATGAGCTATTCGGCTCATTTCGCAGAGTAAAATCTTAGTCGACATGTTGAATCGACTCTCCAATCACCTACAGAAATAGAGTTTGTTGGAGGGAAATAAATTAAAAATAATATTTATGATTGAATAATGTCTTACTTTCCTTTAAAAAACCAACAAAACATACTTTTTATCAAGCAGTGACTTTTCACACATTTACTATAAATAAATAGTATAAAAATGTTTTTGTAATCGGTTAACTGATGCTCTTTTTACGTGCAATAAATTGGAAGTATGGGATAAACAACACTTTTTTAAGTTAAAAAAATCTTAATATTTAATCAAAATATTTATTCCATTAAATAGTATGAAATTGTATCTCAAAAAATTTGTAATGTCAAAAAAACATTAAAAGATGTACCAAGCAAATTCTTCTTGACTGTACTTTGTGTTGGGAAATCAGAAGTTAAAACGGTAGTACGCAAATATTGGTGGCGAGCTCCCTCTCTAAAATACAAGCAAAACAGTGACTTATAAATCGGCACATAAAAATATATTACACCTTAGAATAAAGGCTCCTCTGCATTTTATCTATTACAAGTCCTATCTTAAACATGAAAAATTATTGATAATGGCGGAGAAAATAACATACAAAACTACCTGCTAAGACGGAAACCTGTCTGAAACGAAATATTTTTCATTTTTCCACAAACCGAATTCATTTTACGTTATATTCATATTTTGACGTTTAACGTATCTGAAAATTTTATTACGAATGCCACGACAGATTTTAAGATGCTTTTTACACACAACCCTTCTCTCGACTACGTTGAAATGGAAGGATGCTTAAAAAATGCTACTTATTTGTTTTTATATCCTGCGAGTCACCCCTCTTCAAAACTTCATTACAGAAAGCATAATAGATCCTTAATCATCATAAAATCATTAGTGTTCTACTTATTTTACTTATTTTTTTGTTCAACTGAAATTTATAAATATAAATATTACCAAATTACTAGAACGTTAGAGTTTTTCATATATAATTTTCAAAAAGTTTTTAGAATCATTTCTTTTAAATAATGTTAAATGTCAAAATATGAATATAATTTAGGGGTGAATTCGGTTTCCGAAAAATTGAACAATATTTCGTTTTAGGCAGGTTTTCGTCTTAGCAGCTGGTATTGTATGTTACTTTCTCCGTCGAAATCAATAATTTTTTACGTTGAAAACAAGATTTGTTATTACAAAACAGGACTTCTTCATTATAAGGTTTATTATATTTTTATGTGTCACTGTCACGCAGTTTATAAGTCATTGTCTCTTTTTTTTTCCACTTGGAACTTGCCCTAACACTATATCCTTACCACTGTTTTAACCACTTAACTGATTTCATTACACGACCTGGACAAGAAGAGTTTGCTTGACCATCTTTTAAAGCTTTTTAACATTACTAATTTTTTTAAATACAATTTCATACTATTTAATAGAAAAAATGTTTAAATTAAATATTAAGATTTTTTTTAAACTTAAAAAAGTGGTGTCCATCCCATATTTTCAATTTATAGTACGTAAAAAGAGAATCAGTTAACCGGTTAAAAACATTTTTGAATACATTTTATTTATGGTAAATGTGTGAAAAGTCAATGCTTATTAAAGGTATGTTATGTTGGTTTTTATTAAGCATAATACATATAATAATATGTAAGGTACCCTGGGGTAAATAACGCCAGGCGGGGTAATAACGCCAAGTGCTTATATTTTGCATAATTATGAAATAATCAGGTAAATGACACCCATGTGCTCTGCGCAGAAGGGTTTTGAGTCATATAAATCGCAGAAAACAGCTTCAAGTTAATTTGTTTCATTTTTAGGTCTTATTGTTTTTACAAGCAACTAAAATTAACGCTTGATCTAAAATTTGCGAGATAAGGTTTTTGATCTGAAGACTGTATTTTTTATCCAGAAATACTTTGTTTATTACATAAATTTGTAGTGTATTTCATGTACTTTCAAATTGTTGTAAAAGGTTTTGGATATCTTCTCGAGATAATTTGTAGTTTAGGATTTACTGCGCAATAAGTATCCCGGGTAATAACGGGGGGGGGGGGCTATTCTTAAAAATAATCTCTCTATTTTATTTTTTATTATATTATTATTTTTTTTTTACTAATGTAAAAAATAATTTTTAACTCTTGTAAATAAAACTATATTAAAATGTTTTCGAGATTCAAATTCGAACATCTTCAAAATCAGGTTTCTATTAAATTTCTACTGGATTGTTCAATTGAGTTCAAAATTTTAACTGTCAGCTTTCTCAGCGTTCGGTTTTTCAAAACTTTATAAATTTAACCTTTAACTGATGTGACAGAAATTCTAACGTATGAATGTGATGCGGTTTATGAGATCACAAAATTGAAAGATGAATAAAAGGCGGGAATAACTCATAGGATTGTGTTTTTGTACTAAACTTTTTATACAAGAGTATTATACTTAATATTCACCTATTTAGTCTCTGGTGATAGTACTAAAATTCCAAATGAAAGAAAATTTCGGTAGTGTTTGCAGTTAAACTGAAAATTACAAGTTAAACTAAAAAAATAAAAGAAAATTAGTGGTCTACGTACCGGTAACATTAGTTAAAGGTTAAAATGCGATCCATGATTAAAAATCATAGAATACTGTTCTTGCGCTAAACTTTTTGTACAGAATTAATTCTAATTAAATTTAATCTATTCAAATATTTCTAACAATATTACGAGAACTCCAAACGAAAGAGAATTTCAGTTGTAACTATAGTTAAACTGGAAAATACAAGTTAATCGCTATTTTTTTTTTTTTTTGGGGGGGGGGGGGGGGTACAGTGTTCAGTCAGATTGCTAACAGCAGTTAAAGGTTAATTTTGTTGCTAATATAGAGATAATGATATATAACCATATGAATTATGTATAAAATTGAATAAGAGATCCCTTTGGGATAATATTTTTAAATAAAAAATTTTATTCAATTTATTAAAAATTTATTAATGCATGCTGTTTAAAACGTCGAAAATTTAACTGTAGGTTTGGAGAATCCGCATTAGTGTGGAGTTATGGGTTAAAAACTATTTACTAGATTAATATAAAAGTATTAACCCTTAACTGCTGTGACAAAAATTGTCGCATAACTTACTGTGAGCGGCCTGTCAGACCGCTTAATCTAACGATGAATAAAATGTTAAATTAACTTTTAGAATATTATTTTTGTATTGAACCTTATATACAGGACTATTATAAATAAAATTTAGCTATTCAAAAGTTTCTGGCGATAGCAATATGACTCCAAATGAAACAAAAATTTCCCGGTATCTATAGTTAAACTGCAAATTAAACTCTGAAACTTGAAAAACTCAGCTGTATGTGAGACGCTAACAGCAGTAAAGGTTTAACAAAAATATTTATTACATATAACTCTAGTTATTATAAAACTTCACATGATTAAAATATTACATTATGAATGGTTAAAACCATGCAATGTTTCTTATAATCATATTTAAGCGGGACTTTTTAAGCAAAGAGAGACACAGGATGTTACATTCTGTTGAAGCTCCCCCCTCGCTCCTTTTTCTTTCACTTTCACAAAAAAATCAATATTTTCTATCGCATAGAATGCATACATGGGAATATAAATGCTGATTTAAATAATCCGTGCAATATTTCTAATAATTCTATTTAAATGGTCATTTTAAAGCAAAACGTAGCTTAGAATCTGATATTCTTTTGCCTCCTCCCCCCGCCACCACCACAGCTTTCTTTTTCTTTCAGAGTCACAAAAAAATTGTACATTTTCAATAGCTTAGATTGCAATTTGTCAATTTCTAGAGCTGTAGAGTTAGTATTTTTTAAATTGGGCAATCTACATGCCATTATTCCATCTTATTTTATAGTTTTGTTTGCATGGCGTTATTACCCATATAGGTGGGTATTAACGCCAAATAGCATTAGTCAAGAAAAAACGCCATTACATTTTATGAATACATATCGGTTAAATTATTTTATTTTATATAGATAGTCAATGAGTTGCTGTATCAGATCCTATATTTGTTTGAAAAATACAATCTAAAACTAAGCCGTGAAAATTGGTAGAACCTTAACGTGGCGTTATTACCCCAGGGTTCCTTATTATTCAATCATAAATATTGCTATAAAACTGCTGCAATCCAACAAACTCTATTTCTGCAGGTGAGCGGAGAATCGATTCAACATGTTGACTGAGATTCGATCCTACGAAATGAGCCGAAAAGCTCATGCATATGAAAATTAGAGTAATGTCTGAATTTCGACAGCCTGCTGGTGCCGCCAGCGCCATCTGTTGGTTGAATTTCAAACTATTTTAAGAAAGTGTATATCTTAAAATTTATTGATTTTCTCATAACAATGCAGCAAACCGCACATTTTAATCTCAAACCGTTTTTTTTTTTTTTTTTTTTTTTTTTTTTTTTTTTTTTTTTTTTACATTCAAAATGGGTCAGTCATTTACGGGACACCCTGTAGTTACCGAAAATAAGCCACACCCCTTATTTTTTCTCTTTTATTGTAAAAAGTTTTGTAGTGCACGATTTACCTATCTGCTCAAAATGTTATGTAGAATGCAATACAAAATACTTCTGCAACCTAAATAGTAGATAAAATAACATTTTTTTTAAAGTTAAATAATGATTTTGGCAATTTAACCCGGACCTCAGGGTAAGACGCCCCATTTGATCGGGATAGATGCCCCATTCGTATCAGAATAGAAAGCATGAGTAATTGACACTTATGATTAAAAACTACATTTGCTTTTGACTTGATATCCCATTTACATCAACTTTATGCATGTTTTATGTTTTTCAAAACAAATGAATAAGCCAATGAAACAATTTCCACAAAGACAAAACGTGTTTAATTTAAACTAAAAAGAATTAATTGCATCCATTTGTCTTTTATTTTAGATGTACAAAAACTTAAAACTAACAAGAAAAGAGGGGTTCCCCACCATATCGTTAGACAAAATTTGAAGCTAAACAAATGATTCAGACAAAAACTAAATTTATTTAACCTTTAATTTCTGTGACAGAAATTGTGACATAATGCTTTATGTTGTCTGTGAGATCACTCCATCGAAAGATGAATAAAAGCCTCGGTTAACTCACATGATATTGTTTTTGTGTTAAAATTTGTGTACAAGATTATTATAATTAAATTTGAACTACACTGTAAAAAAAAAAGGTCGATCTACTAAAAAAACTTTAGTAATCCTTGTAATTACTAAAAAATGTTTAGTAATCTTAGTCGGTTACTAGAAAATCTGTAAGAATTACTAGAAAAAAGTTAGCAACGAATAGAGTTAATAGTTTTATATTTTTAATAGCTATTACTAAAACTCACGTGGCGTGGCATCGATAGCATAGTGGTTATAGTAACGGACTCCAGGCTAAAATGTCCCGGGTTCGATACCGGACGCCGCGAAGTACGTCCCGAATGTATGTAGTGTAAGTACGCTATAATAAAGGGATTATGAAAATCCTGACAGAGCAGTTAGCAATGTTTGGTGCTGCCATCTATTGCATTTTTGCCGAAAATCTATCGCTTCAGAAGTTTGGATGTCGCTCGAAGGAAGCTCCTGTCCTTCGGACGTACGTAATTGTTATTAAAATAATTTTGGAGCTAGTACTAAAATTTGCTTTGTGGCTCATACTAAAAAATTTTATGTTAGTTATGCAAAATATTCTTTTGTTCAGTTTACAAAAGAAATGCTTGTTTCACTTGCAAGAAAAAGGTTTGTAATGGTTACTAAAAAATTCTGTGGAATACAAATTTACTAAAAAATTTTTAGTAACCTCTTGAATTTTTTTTTTTACAGTGTATTCAAAAGTCTGTGACTATAGTACTAGTGCTATATATCCCGGATTCAATTTGTTACAAGTATCTTTTCAATCCAGGACACATGCCATAGTCAATAACTCTAGAACGAGCAAAAAAATTGGCTACAACCGACACTAGCAGATAATGTGATACCTGTTTCAACAATATTCAATACATATTTGAGGGAAAATCTTTAGTAATAACATATTATTTTAATTTCTACTTCTATCTATTTCATAATAGCCTATCACAAAATCCAAACATACCTTTCTTTGATGAGTATAAGTTTTATTTGAAGAACTAAGATGCTGAAACTTCTTATATTACGCTATTACATAACAACTGATATATAAAAACTTAACTAGGGTCGTCGTACGTCAGCTGGCTGAAATATAGTGACTGGGGCATTTAACTCAATGGGGCATATAACTTGATTTTTCAAATGAAAGCACATACAAGTAAATGAATAATTTTTGTTCACTATATTATTTTTGTTGTGTTTATTGATTTCAACCAATTCTTAGAGTAAGTGATTTTATGAAACAGTCATTTGTATTTTCATTTTAATGCATTACATCATTTATTAAATAAACGACTATACATAAGCAATATAAATCACTATTTAGTATTTCCGTAATTATTAATAGGAAAAAAACAATGATGTTTTATTAAGTGGTTCTATATGTAATTATAAATACAACTTTTATCTTATGAAAAGTTTAATAATGATTATTACTGCTATTTAACTTACGAGCTTTGGGCCCTATAAAATGCTATAATGTTTTAATTGATAACTTTATCATAATAACATATCATTATTATTTTTACTGCTTGAATGTATGATTAAAAATTAATTTTAAAAGTTTCTACAACTGAATTTCATAAAAATAGTATTTTTGTTATCTTTAGGTTAAATATATTTGTATAAGAGTTTGACTTACCCATATAAGGTGCATTTTTACCATTATTAACTTTGCAGGTTTATTATAAATCAATGAAACAATTCCTTTCTTAAACATTTACATTCGTCGAAATTCAACGGGTTCTACTTGTCATTTAAAAAAAAATGCAGACTTCTGAATCGTATTTAAAATAAAATATTCCGCATAAACTTACGTGTAACAAAATTTTTATCCCGCTACATTTTGATGTGCTTTTATTTTTTTTTTTTCATTTTTTCTTTATCCTGTCTTTTTAAATATCTACAGTAAATCTGTCCCCTCAATTCTTAAAACTTATTTATTTGTACGGGCCGTGACAGTACTGCAAAAGTAATCTCAAGTGTGTAGGTTTTAAACATTTTTTCAGATACATTTCAGAAATTTTTATGAGCGATATTTTTTATTAGAACTTTATTTTTTATTTATTCTTATCTTTATCTTTATCTTTATTTTATTTATTGTTGTTGTTGCATAATTTCTAAAATTTTAAGTGGATCTCGAAACGAACAAACAATAAATATATAAAGAAATAAAGAAAAACATATGAAACACAGTATAATTGAACAATGATCTATTTCGTAGCTTGTTTGCAATTACTTTTTCTAATTTCTTTAAAATTACTATTTATGAACAAAATGCTTTTGTTTCCTTTCAAATGCAACACTTGTATTTTTGCATGCAATTTGGAAGCTGTAAATATTTCTCTAACAGGAATTACTATTATTACTATTTTTAAATAAATGACTTGAATTGATAGATTAATAAATATTTTGCATTTTCTATTTCACATTTTTAAATCTTAACAGAAAATGAAAAAAAAATTATATAATTTTTATACACTATAATTTTTTTTAAAGTAAAAATACAGGCTTCTGAATTGTATTTAAAATAAAGTATTTCAGATAGCTTTACATGTAGCAAAACTTTTATCATACTGCATTTTGAAGTATTTTAATTTTTTTTCACTCTCTGTTCTTCTTTGCTTTTTCAATCAATATAGTGAATCTCTTGACCTCCATTCTTGAAACTTATTTATTACCCCGATCCGTGACGAAATTGTAAAAATAATCTCAAGTCTGTAGATTTTAGATGATATATTTTAGATATTTTTCACAAAACTTTATCAGAGATTTAATTTTTTTAATTTATTATTATTATTATTTAACTTTTAACAGAAAGTTCAGTCCATATGTTTGTAATAATATATTTTAGAATGACTATTAGATATTTCTATTTTTCTTATTTGAAAAGCATAATTGGTTGAACAAAACAGAAAGATTTTTTTTAAGTGAGATTTCGTTTTTGATTTTACTTCTTCAATTTTCTTGGTGTCGAAATATTGTTAATTAAAAGGTTCAGATGAAAATATTCCTATATATCTATTATAAAAATCTATCTATCAATAAGCTAGTGAAAATTATTTTTTTTAAATAAAAGAATAGATAAAAAATAAAAATATCGCATAAATAGAAATCGAATTTATTAATATTAATTAAAAAAATCCATTTAGATTTTACTAATTGGATGTCTCAATTTTCTAATGTAGCTTCAGAAGTTCACAAAATGTCCAGTAGAATATCAATTTTTCACAAATTTATAATTTGGAACATAAAGAGTTATAACACAAAGCAATTTATTTTTAAGTAATTGAATATAGTTTTTCTTTGTGTTTTGTATATGTACATTTGCTTTTTTCATTTTTCCCCATTTTTATGAATATACATGAAAATAATGAATACTGAATATAAATTAAGAATAATGAAAAATAAATAATGAATATGAATGAAGAATAATGAATAATGAATGTAAATAATTATCGAATATTTGAAGAACGAAGAGAAATATTTTTTTACCCCCTTTTTTAAAAAATTGTTTAATATATGGATGAATAAGTTGTCAGACGAACAATTAATTTGCAAAGATAACCATTAAATTAGTAAGTTAATGATGCAAGCAATTAGTTAATATTATAAAATAGATAAGTAAACGTAATATTAGATATTAAATAGCATGTTTTTTTATTAAAGGATTCTTTTAATTTACAATCTTGTATTAATCCTTTTCGATTTACTTTTTTAATTTATGCTATTGTAATTTATTAAAAAACAAATTTTTCATATTTTATGAGAAAAAGATTGAATTTTTATCTTATTATCGTATTATTTTAAATAAACTACAATATGTAAATTACTATTAGCAATTCCGTATATATTAATATATAAAGTGCAATATTCTTCCATTAAGTGGTTTATATCTATAAAGGATAAATACAATATTTTACCTTATGCAAAGCTTAATAGAGATTATTACTTTATTCATAACTTATGAGATTTGAGATCTATGAAATACTATATTTACAACAAAATTTGTATTTATGTTGCTTTGTATGGTATTATATTTGTAAATAAGGTGTCAGTGAGAGAAACTACTTTTTGTCGTGCATTTATTTTTGATAAATGTACGTTAAATATTTTCAATTAAGTTATCGTGACCTTCTTAAATATTATATTTATTTGGCTAGGATGTTAAATAAAAATATCTCTAGTAAATCAAAATATATATGAAGAATAAACAACCTGAATTACCTGAGGTATGAACAATATACTATAATTTAATAAGAAAAAATAATAATGAAGAATATTATTTTTATTTTAATGCACTAGAAGGACGAAATCATATTTATGTTATAATATTGAATAATGGTTTTAAATAAATCAAGTTAAATCAATATCGTAAATTTAAAAATATTTTTTTAAATATAGTTTTAAATGCTTAATTTGGAATAGAGTAGATGTTTTTATATCAAAATTATTATCTTATACCATTCATTATATAAACGAATACTTATATAAGCAGTAGAAATAGCCATTCAGGTTTCTGTTAACATCAACATATAAAACACAAAATTAATTTCTCAATAAGATTTCATATTTAATAATAAATACAAATTTCCTTTATGCAAAGCTTAATAAAACTTATTAATTTATTATACAACTTATGAGCCTTGACCCTTAAAAAAATATATAATGTACAAAAAATTGTATATTTATGTTGCTTTGTGGGGTATAAATGTTGGGTATCTGTGAGTGAAATAATTTTTCATCATGAATTTATTCTGCATTCTAAAGTAAAGTAAAGTAAACTAAACTAAAATAAAATAAAAATAATGATAATAACGATAAATGTTTCCATTTAAGTTATTTCGAGCTCCTTTATATTGTATTTATTTCAAAAGCATTTCTGGGAAAAAAAATCATATCTGAAGTATAAATAATCATTAAATTTGTATTAAAATAAAAAATAATAATAAAAGAAAGAAAAAATAACAATATACATTGTTAATGTACATTAATTCATTGTTTTTTTTTTAATTCAGTAGAATAACAAAATCAAATTTATGCTATCCTTCTATAGTAAAAAAAACTAGCCTTAAAAGGAATGACTCCTGGAATGATGCTGATGTGGAAGATTTCCGGAACTAACGAATCCGGGTTGTCCACTCCTTCCATGAGTCGAATAGACCAATCAGGAAAGGGCTGCGTCTATGCATCGCCGTATGGGTTACCAGAAAGAGAGGAAAGGTTACCATCGCCAACAATCGCCAAGTTTGTCGCCAACTTGGCGATATATCGCCAAATTTGGCGACCAAAATTAGTTGTCAAAAGTGACGCCAACTTGGCGATAACTGTAATATTTCGCCAAATTTTTAATTTCTTTATAACACCAGTCGTTTGATACATCATTTGAGAGGTTTGCAACTGCTTATTCATATAATGGATGTCTTGTGTGTTATCCCCCATTCTGCTCCCCAGGGGGGGACACATTTTTAATTTCTTTACAACACCAGTCGTGTTACACAAGACTTGAAAGGTCTGCAACTGCTTATTCATATTATGGATGTCTTGTGTGTCACCCCCACACTCTGCTCTCCCCAGCGGGGGTCACATTTTTAATTTCTTTACAACACCATTTGTGTGACACATCATTTGAAAGGTCTGCAACTGCTTATTCATATTATGGATGTCTTGTGTGTCACCCCCACACTCTGCTCTCCCCAGCGGGGGTCACATTTTTAATTTTTTACAACATCAGTTGTGTTACACATCATTTGAAAGGTCTGCAACTGCTTATTCATACCATGGTTTATTGGCGAGCGCAGCAAGCAGGGGTAGCCAATAATTTGGAACCGCGAAGCGTATACGCGGCGAGTTGGCGAGCATAGCGAGCAGGGGGGCGGGGCCCCCCTAGTAGTACTAAATATTGGTTTTAAATAAACCAAAGTAATTAGTTATTGTGGGTTATTATCATTATTTTTATTTTATTTTATTTTATTTTATTTTATTTTATTTTACTTTACTTTAGAAATATTTTAAATGCATGTATATATTTTTTCAGAATATTATTTTTACTACACGTTTGGAATTTGACATATAGTAGATGATTTAATGAGAAAAGTATCTACTTTTTCTCGTTATTAACCTTACATTATTTCTTATATAAACAACAATAATAAGCGGTAAAAATAGCTACTTAGATTTCTGTAAATATTAATAAATAAAACACAAATATTATTTCATTAGGTTTTACCTGTAATAATAAATACAATTTTTATCGTTTGCAAAGCTTAATAAGAGATATTACATTTTAATAAAATTTATCAGCCTTGAGACCTGTAAAATGCTCTAATGTATAACAAAATGTATGTTGTTTTGTGTGGCATAAATTTTGCAAATAGGAGGAGAATGCTTTAAATAACATTTCGCTGTATATATATTTTGTATAAATATACTTTGAAGAATTTCATTCTTTTTAACAGAATTAAATTATTCCGAACTTCCTAAACATTGAAAATAGTTCATTGAGATGACAAGTAACATTATCATTAAGAAAACAAATTCTATCAGAAATATAAACAAATATTATCTGTACACTATAATTTAAAAAGAATAATTACGATTAAAAATTATTATTATTATTTGCAGAGTATAATATAGTAAAATTATTTTAATGCTATAGTATTGAATACTGGTTTTTACTCTATAAAAATTATTACATAACGTGGAATTAAAAAAACATTTTCTTTTTTAGTTTAGAAGTATATGCAAGTATATACAAGTAAATTAATACTTTTTATTTAGTATGTTATTATTATTATACCTATTGATTTTGACTTACTCGTAGTTTATATGGTTTTAAGAGACAGTCATTTGCATTTTTACTTTAATGCGATATACCAATTAATGAACAAACGACTATATATAAGCTGTATAAGTCATTATTTAGTATTTCCGTAATTATTAATACAAAAAATGTTTAATTAAGCGTTTTTATCTTTAATAATATATACTTTTAACACATGTATAATAACTTTTATCTTATGCAAAGGTTAATAAGGATTATTACTTTTATTGAACTTACGAGCTTTGAGCCATATAAAATACTATAATATACAACATAATTTTATTTATGTTGCTTCGTGTCACATAAATTTTGCAAATAGGACTATTGTGGGTGAAATAACTTCCATCGTTTATTTATTCTACATTAATGCACGTAGTGGATGTTCATCCTGTTAAATACAGTTAAGGTATTCAGAGCATCTTAAGCAATACATTTATTTTATTTAAATAATAAATAATATTATGAGAAGAACAAACGATTGATTTGATAAATGTAAACAAATGTTATTTTTATTTTCAGGCAGAATATCAGTAAAATTATATTAATACACAATATTCATTATTGTAGTTTAACGAATCAAATTAGTTAAATATCGTGGGATAAAAAAAATAAAATGATATCAAAGATTTTTTTTTATTAGAGATATTTTAAAAGCATATTTATTTTTTTAGAACATTATTTTTTCACAGGTCGTTTATAACTAAAAGTAGATCATTTTATGAGAAAACACTTATATTTTTATCTTATTAGTAATATTGACCTTAGATGGGAAAAACGTTATTTACGTCAGTGTTATATTTTTATGTGATGCAGTATATATTTAGAATAACTTCAAATATCCGTGTCAGTTGATTTACGTTGTACTATTCATAGTTGCGTTATGAGAGTAGGAATGAAATTTTTGAGAGAAACATCCAAATGTAGCATATTTTTAATAAATCTCAGAACCAATATTATAACTTGCAGTTTTAATATCCCCAATTTCAATTCCTTTATTTGTAAACGACCGTAAATATATACTAATTGTGTAGTTTGCGAAAAGTGCCGTCTGGCGACGAAATTTTGAACAAGAATATTTTTTTCAGCCAATTTCCCGTTTCTTATTTATATTTTGCACAAACTTTTAAAAGCAATCTGAGTAATATTGCTATGCATATAATTAACTTTTATGCTTGAAGTAGGTTTTAAGAATATTTGAAGAGAAGAAAAAAAATTATTCCTAGATGAATTATGAATATTTTCAAGAATAAGGAGGCATAAATTTTTACAAATTTATTTATATTGAAAACTTATCACAATGAAATGCTTTATCTGAGAAAATATTAAATTCATATAACAAACTTTTATAACAGAATGTTCTACACTTTAATTATATAACACCACAGTATTCTATCTCAGAATAAACTTTCACCATCGTCTGCTCGTTTTCATTAGTTATTTTACATATATGTTCGGCTGCAAACGATAGTTCTATGAGTCTAGACTAGAAGATTCAGTTTTTGTCTTCTGATTTTTGTCCACGAGTCTTACATATAGAGAAATTTAAAATGGCGTCATTAAATTAGTGTCGTTTAACCTATATAAATTTTGTTTGATAAAATAAAATATAGATATTGAATAAGATATTTATCGAAAATTCTTATATTTAATGAAATTTTTTTTAAAAGTAAGATAAATAAAATAAATGTTTGATAAATAACATAAAAAATAGCCTTATAGAAAATATCGAACATTTATTTGTAAATATCCGTTAACTGCACTTAATATTTAGTCAAATTTATAGATCTAGAGATCTTACATCACGGGAGTCCTCGTCTTATTCCTCCAGAGAATCCCATGTTTGCATTTGTGGAGAAGAAATCTTTACTTGCACCTGAGGCCTTGAATTTTTTTTCTATAACTTTTTTTTAAACCTAAACTTAATAATTAGGATTACCAGTGATTTTCATAAAATAAGTTTAAGCCGTATGAATGTTTTAAAAGATACATTTTTGTGATTCTTAGTTTTCTTAGAACTTCTATAAAAAGAATCTTTAGCAAGTAAATTTTCTCAGTAAAAAGCAGTACCATTTCTATCCATCTGTTATCTGACTTGCATAATTCTTAAAAAGCTTTCATGATTTTTTTCTACATTATATTCTCATTGTAATATTTAGATATTACATTCGAGTAATGAAAATTATATTCGAATAAATGTCAGTAATCGAAAGTCTTTACATTGCATATGTGAATTCTTTAATGCGATCTAAATTAATTGAAAGGAATATTTATTTTGCTCACATAGACTAATTGTGTTACTTTAATAGTTGGTTTTGAAAAGCGCGAGTTACATTTTCCATATTGTTTATATATACATATATATAAGATAACACTTTAAAGTAAATGACATTACATAAAGGGAAAAAATCAATATTTTAACTGTAATTCCGTTAGTTAATCTCACGATTAAGATATTAGTTATTTAGTAATAACTATTAGTAATTGTAGAATTGGGTATTATTAAGAAATTTAATGGAATTTAACATCTTATTGTTATTTTTTTTAATTTAAGAAATATTTTAGAAAATTTTAAATAATTAGACGAACATCTGCAAGAATATAATGCATCATGAAATTATTAATATTCTAAAAGTGCATTTTCAGCTGATAAAAATATTGTTTGATGCACTTTTCAATACATTAAATAAGTAAACATTAATCGATACATTGTGTACAATATACTGTATATGCAATTTGCAGATTTGTAAGTAAAAGTTTACTAAAATGCACATCAATCCAAAACCAAAACTCACATTATTTGAGTTAATAAACTTTTTTACCTCCATTTTATAGTATATAAATGCTTCAAAAGACTATCTGTGTCATTTCGTTTACGAAAATGGCATATTGTTGTTTATAATGCATTTGTCTTTTAACTTGCTAAATATAGTCTATAGGTTTATTTGAATACATAAGAGTTTTTTAAAACTAATTTTCAAATTTAAAAGCACATTTTTACTTGTAAAAGTTCTAAGTTCCATATTAAAATAGGATATTTTAGGTCAAAAATAGTAAAAAATAAACAGTGTTTTTTTTTCTTTTTAAGAACTACTATTTTTCTTTCGTACAGATCACATTACTACAAATTATATATTAATATATACTATAGTATAAACATAAGTTTTTATGTTATATAAAATATGTATGAAGTTATTTCATCAAATATACTATTAAAATGCATTACATTTTTAGACGAAAGATAAAATGTGTCCGGAATTTCCTGGTTAAACCATGGAATCCAAAACTAAAATAAAAAATGATATTTTTTACTTGAAATTGCTACACATGAATAGAAAAGCAGAAATTAGAAGCATTTCAAAAGCATTTTGGAAAATGTTAACTGCAATCATATTTTCTATTTCGTCCTGTTTTCCTGACGATAGGCCTTTATATGTAAAAATATAATTTTTTTAAACATAAAATTTTTGCATAATTTTTTTTATTTAATATATGAACGACCAAACGGGTAAAATAACATTCAGAATCCAAAAAAATTTTCTAGACATATCAAAAAATTTCCTTTTTTTTATTTTCTATTTATTTTATTATTATTACTATTATTATTATTATTTTACATTTTGAAGATTAATTTTTGTTTGAAAAGAAGGAAGCTGTGAAAGAATAATACTGAATTGAATTTCATACAAAATGCTCTTGGCTTTGAACAAGAATTATGATATTGTCACCGACTTTGTTTCTTTCTTTTGCTTCTAACATGCTGTAGGCTGTTGAATTTTATGTCAGGAAGCACATTGAATCTAAATGTTAAGATTTTTTGCAACGGTCTTACCAAGATTGCTTTTGAATCGATCTTCTTCGTAAATTATAGGAACATTTTTTTTCTAAAATCTATGATTATCATCAACATGGAATATAATGCCATAATGGGACTTATTCAGTAGGATTGTTCAAGTATCTTTGAATTGTATTTTCTTCAGATTTTTTAGCCATGTATGACTGGTAAATAAGTTATGAAAATAAAAACGATAGCTCTTTGGATCTTCAACAATAAATAGTAAAATTTATACTATTTTTAAGCATAAAATAATTTTGCCTGATTCAGAAGCAATTAACACTTTCTCACAATATTATTCAAATTTTTAATAATAACCATCGTTTTATAATAGAACTGAGAGTTCATCCTTAAAATTTAACACCTTTTGATTTATAAACTGTTTCAGTGTATGATGACCATAGTACTGAATGCACATTTTATCAACAAACAATTTTTCAAGGAAATCGCCAAATATCTGAAAATTCCTGGAAAGCGTTTCTAACAATTGACGTGTTTTAAATTATCTTGTTTATTATATTGATGTAATATATAATCTTGGAAATGTAATAATTTCTTGCGATCTAAGTTGAAGTTTCTAATCATGATATACTTTGCAATCGATACTTCTAAATCATCTGCTTTTGTTTATTATTCTTGTTCACTGGGAAAAGTGTAACCACTCAAAAAAGAATAAGAATTGTTATAAATGTTTTTATTTCATTTTTTGTCTCTTTATAGTTCAATTTATTGTACCGTTAGTTAGCATAACGATTAATTTTCTCTACGATTATATTATAAACACTTCCAGTAAAAAATATTTGCAATCCTAGATGTTTAAATATGCAAAATTACTGATATTAAGTGTCTTCATCTATCTATGTGTAATTTTATTTTTGTGCATGTATGTTGTTTAAAGATAAAAATGTGCTTTGCAGTTATGAACAAGTAAATTTTGATACCGTTAAAATACGCATGTATCAATACTTTTCTCCATAATAAAATCCCCTCATTTTTAATTTTGGATTTAAAAAAAATAGTAGCAAAATTATATTTCTAATTATTGTAAATATTTAAGCTGGACATGACTTACAAAAGTGCTGTTTAATGTTATTTTTCTATTTTTCTTTCTCATATGTTATTTGACAGCGAAATTTAAAGCTGAGACGTGCAGAAATATGGATTTTGTCGAAAATATCAAATATATTACAGAATGTCCCATTTTTATGTACATAATAGATAACTAATGGGATTTATAGAAAAGAATAAAATCATTAAAAAAATAATAAGCAGTAGATACTAAGACACTGATTTAGATGACAACATCTGAGTCTTTTATTCATCTTCTGAATAATCTGTTTTTTTCCTTATTTCTTTACTCTCTTCCTTGTATCACCTTTATTATGAATAATTTTCATTTATTATTTATTAATTATTTATTTTATTTACTTTTTTTCATATATATTACTCTTGTTGTGCTTTGGATAGTAATCTTTAGTGTCTGCCATTTTTTTTAAAAGTCACTAAAGCATAAATATAAACATTGTAAGAAATATTACCAATAAAACATTAGCAGCCATAATACATAACAACAAAGTAACAATATCAATAAAAAAACCTGCCAAAAATAAGACTTTAATTTATTTAGAGATTGATGTACCATGTGTATTTTGGCCGTCCGTAGTTAAACACTCCATTGGAGCTACAGTTTGGACTCCCGTGTCCTTTATTTTTATTATATTATTATTTTCAACCATAAACCGACGTTATCTAAGTATGTTCACCTATGAAATCTTGGTAATAAGAAATACATTTTAAATAGATTATTGTCCACAGACGTTTCCTCACTATGCAAATAAATACTTACATCGTAACAAATAATAAATTTCTATTACTCCGCTTCAAAATATTTTATAAAGTTAAATCTGACCAAAAGTTTGTATTGAAATGAAAGTTTCTCTAAGAATAAGCCTAAATTACAAGAAAAAGTCCCCTTTCATGAAATTGTGCACTGATTAGACAAAATGACTTCAAACAGTGTAAATAGAATGCTTTATTTGGGAAATATGCATGCGGGATATTTTAAAATACTTTTTCTTTCTTCTCGATAAAAAGAAAAAAAAAGATTCAAAACGAAAACGCAAGTGATGAATGCATTCAATGCAGATCTTTTCTTCCTTTAGCCATTATTTAAATGAGAAGTTATTTACAAAAGGGGTATATCTAAGAAGATTTTCCACTCAAAATATTGTTTTAATATATATCGATGAATACAGAGTAATATGAGAAAGGAGATTTTTTAAAGTTGATTTAAATTAATATGAACCAGTAGCATTGTATTGAGAAAC
This sequence comes from Maratus speculifer, assembly GCA_964019185.1. NCBI lineage: Eukaryota > Metazoa > Arthropoda > Arachnida > Araneae > Salticidae > Maratus > Maratus speculifer. Next base: position 49,640 of record CAXHSM010000184.1, on the reverse strand, counting down.
ACCAAAATCACTGTCGATAAATTTATAAATAATCTAAAAAACTTTGTAAAATCACCATAAAAAAGAAAATTAAACAGAACTGTTTAATTTTTTTTAACTGTTTAATTGTCTTTTTAATGGTGATTTTACAAAGTTTTTAGATTATTTACAGTAACATTGTATTGCAAAATTTTCAAAAAAAAAAAAAAAAAAGTTACATCTATGAAAAACACATTTTGGGTACAATTCCATACACATTTTATTTTTAAGCTATAAATTTGAAAACAATTTAATAAATATTTTGGTCAAATAATTTTATGTATATTTACATTAAATATATGCTGAGATTTATATGATATAATATAATACTACATATTACGCAATAATCTGATGGATGTAAAAAAAAACAGCTTTCTAAATTATTGTGAAAAAAATAATGCATGACTTTTCTTAATAGATACTCGAAACATACACAATGAAACATAAAAATGCTGTAATTGACAATTTTTCGTGCAAAATTTCATATTCTCACTGGAGAAGGACTTCAAATCTGTGGCCAAAGAACACTGAACTTGATATTTTCTGCAATGAAATTGTTGCCTGAAGACTGCATTTCAGTGTTTGATTTAGTAATAATATCAAGTATTTGTTATTGCGCTACTGGTCTTTAAACAAAACGAGGTTTGTAAAAACCCCAAAATCAAAAGGAGCACCACCTGTTAAGAAAGTTACACCAAAATGTACATCAATTGGTGTCAATGACTAATTGAATCTAAGGTTCGATGAAATTCTGTGCTTTACTTCTTGAGGTAGAAGTATAGTAAAAGTCGCGAAAAATGCAGCTTAGCAGCGCCACTTGTCGAGAGATTTAGTCTAAAATGTAATATATGTAAATTCATGTCATGGACTAACCCATAGGTTCCCAACGGGGGCGGTACCGCCCCCCAGTGGGCGCTGGAGTCTTCCAGGGGGGCGGTAGCGAGTCTAGAGGAAAATGGGGGGCGCTAGGACAGTCGAGGGGGGCGATCATGGCATGCCTACTTATTTAGGAACTAATATAATGAAAATAGTTGCTCTCTTCTACATTTCCCAGTCCGAGACAAAAACCTTTACTGCACCTTTAAAGGGAAATCTATACAGACGAACCTAAATCTGAGGGGGGGGGGGGAGGATTCAATTTATTTTACTAATGTCAAAAAATAGCCGTGGTACTAGAAGAAAGGCTATGACGAATTAAAAATCATTATGAATTTGTGGAGTAAATATTTCGCGATTATTGGTTGGCTGAAAGTTTTAAACATAATTATTTTTTTATTAACCTGTATTTCGAAAAATTCTGAGGTATGATGACACATGCCTAACCAAAGATTTTTAAAGAAACCCGTGATTTGAGTCAGTTCAAGATATTTGTTTAACCTTAGTGAAAGTGATAAAAATCGTCATGTCTATAAATTTGTTCAAAAGTAAATTTATTTAAACTTATGTAGGGATTTTTTTTTTTCAAAATATCTTGAAGAAGAAATGCCAGCAGTACAGTATTGAGTACTTGAAACATGGATCTAAGCATTCTCCCTCAAACCAATCGTTACCTATATGATTTTACCTTGATAAATATGATTGCTGATTATGTTTTGGTGTAAATCGCATAATTGGTGGCACTTTTACTCTGCATTTTTCTCGATAGTCGCAGTAGTCCTATTTCAAGAAATAATGCACAGAATTTCATACCATTAGAATCCTCACGATGGCCATAGATTGCCATTTAATTCTGGCGCTATGATAGCGAATTTCGAAATATTAACTTGTATGAGACAGAAGATAGTTTTGGGATTGCCCCATCCAGTGGCGTAGCTAAGGGGGGGCGTCCGCCCCGAGCGCCGAGGCCTAGGGGCGCCAAATTCAGAGAAATTCCTATATGTCTATATTGGGGTGGGTGCGCAAAATTTCTTGCTGGCCCCGGGCGCCAAAAAACATAGCTACGCTACTGGCCCCATCTGACCAGTACAAAGACTGGAAAAGAAAAAATTAAAACAGTCAACTACATCAAGCCTTTTTATGTCATCTTCTAAACAAAAAGATGATGAACTACGAGCCTCATATATCATTATAATTTTAATAATAAAAGTATTGAAATTGCACACAATCGACGAGAAATTAATCTTGCCTGTAGTCAGAGAGATAATAAAAACTGCTCTTCATCAAAAGAAACCGTCTGATATCAACTGAAAAAATCCTGAGTAATAATTCGGTACAAAGAGGAATAGATGGCTAAAAGCATTGAAACAACATTATGCTATTACATAAAGACCTGCAAATTTCCATTCAATTCCATGAATCGGCCTTACCAAATAACAAAAACTCATAAAAAAAATCAAGAGTTATTATTTTCTAAAAATTTGGAAACTGATACAAAGAGAGAATCAATATTTTAATACTACCAAGTTAGACCAAGAGAAACAAATTCTTTATTGTAATATTTTGTCACTAGCTTCTTATGTTGCTCGAACAACGACGGGACATCAGGAAGGTTTCATTAACATCTTTTAAACAAGCAGTACTAAATGTACTCTCAGAACATTCCGTTACACATCATCAGCAATTGGTTTTAGAAAATGGAATGAGCACCTGTATACATCGCTTCATTACTTTATTAGAGCAGTCAATAGGAATAGATGCAATTCATTGAATGACAGGATATTTACCAACTTTACAGTGAAACTCATTTTACTACAAAGTGGAACAATTGTTTTACTTTGTTGTGCAGTTGTCACTATCACTTTGTATCAGACTTGCAAATGAATTTAATCGGTTGCTGCTGCATACAAAAGTTCGTTTTCTCTGAAAAGGCATTTGTCTGAATCGTTTTTTGATATATTTGATTTAGTATTTCACTTAACTAAAAACAGAGGTGTAAAAATACGCTAAAACCTGATTGCATTAAAAAATGACATCGATTAAATGGCAGACGTGTTTAGAATCTTTAATTAAATAAATTTAAATATCGCAGTCTGTGAAAACAAGAATATTTACTTACTGTCAACATTTGGACTTTCTTCATGGAGTTTTCTCAAAACAATTCCACGATATTTATACATGATTATACCGAGTTGGTTTTTAGATCCTTCCGAAATGCAGCTATAACAGTATCATCATATTTAGAGGAGGAAATCCTGGCAACAAACGAGAACTAAAAGTAAAATTCAGAAATGGATACCAAGAGTTCTAATTTAAAAATCTACAGCTCTCTAATCTGGATTGTGAGGGAGAGTACATAAAATTTTAATTGCTTTCTTTTCATTAGATTTGACTTAAAGTGGGTTCCATGCAGTAACTAATTTACAGTCAAAGAAAAGGAACATGCATCTTTGAACATGACAATTTGTGACTGATGTTGAAAAAATTAGAATCTGACATGAAAAAATTACTCCAATAGCCTCAACTATTTCGTTATTTTTTTTTAATTCTTATTGATTTTATGTTTATTTTTCAGTTTCTATTAAACATTTTTTTACTACATTTGATGGTCGTTTTAATTAACTTCTACTTTGATTAATAGATTGTCAGATAGATGAAATATAGATAATATGCAATAATATTTTAACATTTTGTATAATTAACTATTATGGAAGAGGGGGCGTTGGCATCTTTTTCTCTTGTAAAGGGGGCGGTGGACCAGAAAAGGTTGGGAACCTATGGACTAACCCAACCGGAAGCTATATCAAAATCCGTCTTTTAGTTCTAGATATTAAGGATAGCAAAATCGTCAAAAATGCATCATAGTAACACCAGTTGTCGAGCAATTTCTCCAAATTCCTATCCAGCACCTATTTATCAAGTACTAATTGAATATGATTTTTTTAGGCAATGTGCTTTAGTTCTTGAGATAGAACACCCACAAGACGTGTATCACTTATAGATAACCTTTGTAACAGATAACCTGACTCCTACATGTCGGGTTTCTCCAGCTAAATGGAGTTGATACTTTGTATCAGGGCGGGTGACCACCTAATCACGTGTCGTAGCAATAAATGTGACGATCGTTTAGATGTTTATTCTAACGGTATTGCTTTCTGCTTAGTTGTGATCTTAGTTTATCATGTTGCTTAATATTTTGCTCTTGTCGTTTGGTATCCACACTTTCCATCTTTAATTGATCTCGAAATTTAAAACCTTGTTCAGTTGACGAGACTTTCACATAGCAAGGCACGTCCAGAAGAATGATTCACTGGTAACTTGGAGGATTTTGCACCCATAACGGATTTTCCATGTACCAGGTACCATTCGCACATGGCTGACATAACCGGCTGACATAAATCCGATAACCAGACCCCCAGCTCCCAGATTTCCCTAGCCGGATACGTTACTTGTATGGCATCGGGGTAGTTGTCCGCTTGATCGCCGCATGGCGGTCATCCAGTAGGCAAACTCTCCGGCCGAACTAATTGCAGAGCTTGTTATTTTGATGATTGCTCTGTTATACCGGTTGCTAAACTGACTTTGTTTATAGTGTTTCTTCGCATCACACTTACATATCTGGCCTGGGGAGTAGGAAAACCAGGAATTTAGATGTCTAATCAATGGTGGATATTTGTCATGAAAAGTGGTTCATGGACCAATTAAGAGGAAGAGAGAAAAAGAAAAAAAATGGGTGCCGCTGAAGGACAAATATCACCATAGGAAATTTTGGGGGCGAGATGCAAAGCAAGTTCACGTTTCTGGAGGTACGAGACTCCACTTCTATCGCACCCTACCGGGTAAAAATTGCCCCTGTAGGGTGTATCATAGGAGCGGATGCGGTAGCTTGTGCAGGTCGCAGCCTATGTGCATCGAATATGGAGACAAGGTCAAAAATAAAAATAAATAAATAAAAATAACACCTGAAAGGGAAGAGTATTAGTTGGAATTCTTAATTGCACTTTAAATTTAAGATTAGTTTTTATTACTTTAAAACAAATTATATTTATCTTATGCACTAGATTAGAGTATCTAAATTTAAAGGTTGCGATACTTATCTAACTTATTAGCCTCTTAATGTTAGTTAAGAATGCTAGTCTATTAAAAAAACCAATTTACAATGAAGATCGAACGTTAAATGTTAGCATATGAATATTAGACTAAGGCTGTTGGGAAAAAGAGGGTGCGATCGGACTTACTTCAGGAGGAAATCCACTGTTGCGCGGTTAAGAATGTAAGAAACCGGAAAATGTCTCGACTCTTGACAAAAAAAGGGGGGACAGAAATGGAGAGCGTCGGTGAGCCCTACAGAAGCTGTCATAGATTAATCTATATATTTAATTGATGGTCACGTTAAATTATCTTGGATAAAATATATTAACCTAAATTAATTAGATTAGCTATTAATGGTTTAATTTAATTTGTTTTATTAAAATATTTTCATTTTACTTATCCGGTGATGTTGTTTTTCATGGGTGTCTTGCTTTGTCTCGGTCTCTTCATTGAAATATTTTTCTCGTATTTCCATAAGATGTTTTTCTCTGTAGTGGGATATCGATAAATCTCTATATATTGATGTAGACACTGTGTGAACTTGTCGCTTTTTGGTTTGTCTGATTTTTTTTACTTTGCCAGATGGTCGCTGGTGGGTTCTTGTTCAAGTCGAATCTTGGTTTATGACATTTTAGGATATTAGTTTGGTACGTGAGTGCGTTCTTGATAACCAGTCCATTGAAACTTTATGTCTGTTTTCATGATTTATTGCAACACCGTTGAGAGCTATATGGATTGACTTGAGCATTACTGGGTTGAAGCATGTTCCTTAGCCTTTAGTCCTTCATTATATTTTATGGTGCCTGTTATCACGAGATGGATAGTTGAGTATTTTTCCTTTTATTGAATTGGTTTCTTTTATTCATCATCTTGCTTTGTTTGTTTTGGAACACAACTTATATTTACTACATAGCTATTAAAGATGGTTTGGTGGAGTGGTGAGAATGAGCCGAAGCTATCAGTTCATCATAAATGACTATCATCACTCACCAGTGGGAGAATACGATTTTTTTTGTCTGTGAAAGGTTTTTTCACCAGAGGCCGCAGTTACTTACAGACTCAAAGAATGAAACACAGTCTCACAGACAGTTATTTTAAAAAAATATGTTTTTCGTGATCTTTGACCCCTAAAACGCGCAAATCCGTCAAAAAACCGGGAGTGGAAAGTATTCATGAATTTAATGCTTCTTATTTATTTATTTATGGAAAATAAAAGAAAGAAAAAACAATTAAAAATAATATTATACATTAAATATCACTTTCAATTTAATATTTTCTAATGTATTTCTATTTATTTTTTCTCTTCAAAACGTCTGAAAGTAAGAAAGAAAGATATAATTAATGGTAAAGAGTAGTAAAATAAAACATTCATACGATATTATGTTGATATATTTTCTAACTTTCATGCATGCATAATACCAGTTACATAAGTAAAATTAATTACTTTGATGTAAAGATGCTATTATTATAGCTCTTAAAATTGGCATGCAAAAGAAATAAATTCCACAGAATCTAAAAATTAGAGCATTTGGGATTTAAATGTGTTTTAAATAGCGTAAAAGGGAATTAAAAGTAATGCTTATATTGATTACTAAAAAGATTTAATACTTAAGATGATTAATTATTATTATTTTAAATTTAAGATGCATGTATAAGTAAGTAAAAAAACATGATTAATCCTTAATCATCCCGAATAATTATATTTTGATTCCATTAACAGCCAATTCCTTACTAATACATGAGTATTAATAGGATATTAACAACAATGCACTCACGCAAAGACTATCACGATAAAAATAAATTTAAAATAGATAAAAAATACTTTATTTAATTTCCCGATGACCATTTTAAATTAATTTACATGATTTACATGAAAAAAAAATATTGAATAATCCTTATGAAATGCAAATTCTTTCACTCCATTTTGATCAATGAAGAAATAGACATTTAAAACAATTAATTAGTTTTGAAATGTGTTGCTCTTTATCCGTAAAGAGACCTGAAGCGTTGAGCTTTAAACAGATAGAGTTGATTATAAAGGACGACAAACCAAATAAATTATCTGTTTCAATTTTCAATGCGGGGTAGTAAATTTAATTAAAATTTTCACTCCGAAACAAATGAAAGTAATTATGAATTAGGTAACAGACATATAATTAATGATATGAATAAATAAAGCAAAGGTATTTCTGCAATAAGCGTGAAGGTAATTAGCATTTAAATTTTCGCTGTTCACGTAAACCACATTAATTGAAAGTTTACGTAGCAAAGAAATTGCGGAAACATTTTTCATTAGGATAGAGTAATTTCCGCTTAAATGAGATTTAAGAACTTGTTTTATTTAATGTATAATTCCTATTAGCGACTATTTTTTTTATTTCAGAGCATTTAATTATAAAATAAATTGTTATATTTTTACCATAGTAAAAAAGAACGATAAATCTATACTGACTGTTTAAGTAGAAATATAGATCAAATTAATTTTTTATAATAATAAAGACATTTGGTTCTTTATTTGTTTATATGTAAATTGAAATACAATCTCTTTTACAAAAATTTCTTTTACAAGTTGAAACTAATTGGATGTGCCAATCCCCAAACTTTCTTCTATCTCATAAGTACATTTTAATATTTAAAAAACTGTTACACATGTCAATGCTTAAATAATTTTAATTCAATACTATACCAATTTTGATTTTCATCTTAAATTTTTCTTTCAGTCAATTAATTAGAGCAAAAACGAGTTTCCATCTCTGCACGAGCCGATGGACAGTATATTGATAGGCAGATTTTTTTTTGAATCAATTTTTTCGAAATTCAAATTATTCTTAATTTATTTCAAAATCTTCTACAGTTATAAACCGTCATTTTGGCACAAAATGACAAAAATATATCACACTATAGAAAATTTTCTATGTTTACTAAAATTGAAACGATAACACATATTATAGAGTTGGTGTTTTTACATGTTTTTTTTTTCATAAAAATAAACAAAAAAAGTTTCTAAATAATTCTTATTGAATCAGTAACATTTATTTCTAAATGTAGTGTATTAACTATAGTATTTTTCTAACAACAGGTTAGACTTGTGCGTACAGATTACATACGTAAAATATTAAACACAAGAAATGTGTGCATATATTTATTTGAATCATATGCATTGGCATAATTTATTGATTTTAAAAATATAACAGGAATTTTTCCAATATTCTTTTCTTCTTATAATTTGTATTATACGTTGTACTGAAATAAACTAAAAAAAATAATATTACAAAAAGAACCTTTAATTAAAGTTTAGAAAATAAAACATTATCTAAATTTAAACATATTCCAATAAACAGGAGAGTTTTCCGATTCTAAAACTACATTTCATTATCCTAAAGGTTCATACCGAGAATCACCGTGAATGCATAGTTAACATATATAGTTAAAATTAAAATATCTGTTCTTTGTTTTTTCAGAAGTTTAGAATTAATTACGAAAATATTGAAATTAAGTGAAGCATAATTTAATCTTTTTATATTATTGAAATACATATGTTCCTCTCATAGATTCTTACATTAAGTCTACTGAATAGAAGTTCTGAAAATAAATTCCAAACTATTCTAATTTATTAAGATAACATTATTATCACTTTTTTTTGCTCCACTGCCTTATTTAAATATAAGAAAGTTTTCTTTAAGTACGCGATCCTGAAAAGACTATTTCTTTTTTCATTTTTGCTAATTTGAAGCGATCGAAATGTTTACTTAAGTAAAGAAATAATTATCAATAAAAGGATTAAGTAAAACTTTCTTACCGTCTTATAAAAGTAAAAAGTAAACTCCTGAAAGGTGAATTACATTACACAAAATTTTTATAATACATTTTTTTCCATATATTAAGTGATAGCAAAGAAATTTATCGAAGATTTATGAGGTAAGCATTAAAATAATACTTTAATAGCCAACTTTCCACTTTCTGACGATCTTTTTCATAGTTTATTAAAGCGGTATCCATGTAACACTATATCCATTTAACTGAAGATTAAAGTAATATAGAAATATTTATTTGACTGACACACATTGATAGATTAAAAATTTTGGTTCCTAAACATTATTTTACAATCTCCAGAAATCAGTAATTTAAGTCACAGGTTTCAAACAAACTTTGTTTGAAAGTAAATATCTTGTATATGCAAATAATTTAAAATTTAGTTTACGTAAATTAAAACGACTATATATACAATCACAGCTAATGCGAGTGTAACATTTATTGTTATTTTTTATGTTAACAATAATGACATAATTTTAGTGCTTTAAATTTCCCATATTACTATATTGTGTCTTAAAATAAATCTAATGTTTATTTTGTGTGCACGTATTAACCAAAGATTCACAGAGAAACTTTCAGCAACATAAAGTTAAATATATACCTAAACTGAAATATTTATCGTAAATTCGTGACTACGTTTTAAAAAAATGAAAGTAAAACAAATAAAAACACATCTTCTGAAATGATATTATAATTAAAACATGTAAAATATTCAAGCACATTCAGATTTCCCAAATCGCTGTATTTTTAAAAATGACAGGTTCGTAAAATTTATGTAATAGTGTGAGGGAGTGTCCTTTGTGATAAAGGCACTCTAGCATTTTAGTGAGATTGTGACGTCAATGTTTTAACATGTGTAGCGTGAAAGCAACCTCTATCCTTTATTTTACTTTAACATTCTAGAGCGTGTGTATCGCCCTCGGTTCTACATCGCGGTTAGGATTAATATGCAAATTCGTAATGCCGTCTTCAGTTTGCAACGTAAAAAGGTTTGAGTTGGAATGTGTGCAGTGTGTGGTGGTGAGGAGAAGGTGAGACGGTGGCGAAAGCCAGCCAGGTGAATTGGATTGCGGTATAGCGAGTTATTTTTAGCCTCTAGTGAATTAGCTAGGAGTTTTAGAGTGAGATAGCCAGCAGCGTTTGCCGACTTAGCTTATCACCAGCGGAGCTATCCAGGAAAAGTGCCGGTGGTAAGAAATAGTTTAATTACGTTGAGTATTTTAAATAATAAAAAGTGATTACAGCCACGGGCTGTCATATAAAGAATTAATCTAGCGCTTAGCTGAAGTCTGAAGGAGAAGCGGGTTTGAAATGCCCCGACTGAGTCTAGTGCCGAGGTTGTGAGTATAGTTATGAGTTTAATCTTTTGGTATTGTGACTAGTTATTGAAATTATGGAACTGAAGCTCCACTTTCCCTGAGTCCTAGCAGTTCAAATAAACTGTGGTTTTTAACTTATATCTAGAATTACGTCTTCCTTTCATCTACATAACCACCCTAACGTTACAACAGAAATAGATGTACATAAAGATTCTCCGAAAAGACTAAACGGTCAATTCCCCAGAGTGATTCAACTCACTGTTGAGAAACTTAGGAAGGTAAATCCAGCCACATTCACTGTATTGTATTTCAAATTCATGAAAAAATGCATAGATGTGTTTAGAGTCGAACTTAAAAAAGTCAAAACAATATGAGTTTTATTTGCTGAGTTATAAAAATGGTGGCTTTTCGTGTTTCCTTTGATCTCGAGTTAGAGGTAAATGCGAGTTCTTCCATTCAACATCCATCCTACGATTTTAGGATTAAGCCTGTGCGAGTAAATACAGGGTGTAGCTAAACTACTGGGCAAAACTTTAAGAGGTGATAGTACAGGTCAAGACAAATAATATTAAATGGGAAACTGAGGGCCCCATACGTCTTCCGAAGGAGATAGGCACCATCAAAGTTTAGGGTCCAAAATTTGAATTAATTATAAAATACGGGAAAATTAGTCGATTCGTTTGCGGTTTTCACTAAAACTATTCTTTATATCAGTATTGTCTTAAAAAATTATAAAGATAAATTTCAAAAAATGCCGATAGAGGGCGCTTTAGACTTTGGAGTAACGAACAACTATTTTTTACCATTATTTTTTGCATCTCATTAAATTTTTTTCAGAAGTTTAAACATAAACTTAAATTTTGAGCTCAAAATCTGTCGTTAAAAAGCGCAAACGGAACTGTGTTCAGTGGGAGTGGGTAGGTTCAAATTCCAAATGATTATAAAAAATAGAAAAATTGCTCAATCGATTTGCAGTTTTCACTAAAATTATTCTTTATGTCACTATTGTCTTGAACATAAATTATACAAATAAATTTAAAAAAATATAGATAGAGGGCGCTTTAAACTTTAAAGTAACAACAGTGCAACTATTTTTTCAGCGTTATTTTTTGCATCTTTTTTAGAAATTTAGACATAACTTAAATTTTGAGCTGAAAATCTGAATCTTTGAGAGTGGTTAAGTAGCGCAAACTGAACTGTGTTCAGTGGCGGTGGTCAAGTTCACATTTCAAATGATTATAAAAAAAGGAAAAATTGATCGATTCATTTGTGGTTTTCTCTAAAACCATTCTTTATGTCAGTATTCCTTGAAAATAAATTTTAAAGATAAATTTGAAAAAATTCCGTTAGAGGGCGCCTTAAACTTTAGAGTAACCAACAACTATTTTTAATCGTTATTTTTTTATCTAAATAAATGTTTTAAAAGCTTAGATTTAAGTTTTGAGCTTAAAATCTGAATCGTTGTGAGTAATTAAGTAGCGCAAAATTGAACTAAGTTCGTAGAGTGGGCAGGGTAACATTTCAACTCGTGAACACAGTGCAGTTTGCCCTTCTTAACCCCTCCCAACGATTCAGATTTTGAGCTCAAAATTTATGTCTATGCTTTTGCAAGCATTTAGTTAGATACAAAAAAAAAAAAAGTTAAAAATTGTTGTTGGTTACTGTTGTTGGTGTTGGAAATACTGACATAAAGAATGGTTTTAGAGAAAACCGCAAACGAATCGACCAATTTTTCCGTTTTGTATAATCATTTGAAATTTGAATCTTCCCACCCATATTGAACACAGTTCAGTTTGCGCTACTTAACCACTCTCAACGATTCAGATTTTAAGCGCAAAATTTAAGTTTATGTCTAAGCTTTAAAAAAAAATTAACGAGATGCAAAAAATAATAGTAAAAAATAGTTGTACTGTTGTTACTGCAAAGTCTAAAGCGCCCTCTATCGACATTTTTTGAAATTTACATTTATAATTTATTTTCAAGACAATACTGACATAAAGAATAGATTTAGTGAAAACCGCAAATCAATTGACCAATTATTCTGTTTTTTATAATCATTTGAAATTTGAACCTACCCATTCCCATTGAACAGAGTTCAGTTTGCGGTACTTAACCACAGATTTTGAGCTCAAAATTTAAGTTTATGTCTAAACTTCAAAAAAGATTAATGAGATGCAAAAAATAACGGTAAAAAATAGTTGTTCGTTACTCCAAAGTCTAAAGCGCCCTCAATCGGCATTTTTAAAAATTTATCTTTATAATTTATGTTCAAGACAATACTGACATAAAGAATAGTTTTCGTGAAAACTGCAAACGAATCGACCAGTTTTTACGTTTTTTATAATCATTTCAAATTTCGGACCCTAAACTTTGATGGCGCCTATTTCCCTCGGAAGACGTTTGGGACTCTTAGTTTCCCATTTAATATTATTTGTCTTGATGTGTACTATCACCCCTTAAAGTTTTGCCCAGTAGTTTAGACACACACTGTATATATTCAAATATATAAACACACACATAGATATATAATACAAATAAAAAAATCGCCAAAATTAACCTTAAACTACACTGCTCAAAACAATTAAAGGATATTTGAAGTTTTATATAAAATAAAGATATAAACGAAAATTTTTTTGCTGAAAATAGAAGAAGAGAATCACAAATACAAATTTTTCTGGTTTTCAAACTGTGGAGTATGCAAATTTTGAGTTCGACGTCAAAAACGTCGCTTCAGCGGCAGCAAATGCAATTTGACTTTCAACTGGATAAAAGAGAATGAAGACGAGGATGATCGGCATACAGTGATTGCTTTGTTTCGATGAGTACGATGTCTCAGTGAAGTCATTTGACAGATTCAGATGCTTGGAGAATTGTTGGTAGGTTAGAAGGGGGCCAAACTGAAGCCGAAGTAGCGCAAGCCATTGGAGTGTCACAAAGTGTCATTTTCAGGATCTGGAGATGTTTTTTGGAGAGTGGATGTGCAGGCCGAAGACCAGGGCAAGGTCGTAGACGGGCAACAACGCCCAATGAAGATAGGTATTTAGCGTTAACAGCTCGGAGACACCGAAACATGAACGCTACTGTTCTCCAACAACACCTTAGTTTGGCTACAGGCACCACGATTTCAACTCAGACTGTCCGAAACCGGCTCCATGCTGTAGGTCTGTATGCACGCCGACCGATGGTATGTGTTAGATTAACATCAAGGGATCGTCGCGACCGCAGGGAGTGGGCAACCGAGCATGTCAACTGGAGGAGAAATGAATGGAGCAATATTCTGTTTTCTCAGGAGTCCCGTTTTTCTGTGCATCCGGATAATAAGCGTATTTTCATCTGGAGGGACCGTGGCAGTAAGAATAATCCTGCGTTCTTGCACGAAAGTGTCAGATTTGGCGGTGGAGGAGTGTTGGTGTATGGTGGCATCTCCATTGACGGGCGCACTGACCTCTACATCATTCGAGATGGAGCTCTGACTGGTCGCCGATATACGGATGAGATCCTCAGACCAATTGTAGTCCCTTACGCTGCAGCAATCGGAGATAACTTCATTTTAATTGACGATAACTGCAGGCCACATCGTGCAAACTTGGTGGAGTATTTCCTTTTCGAGGAAGGAATCGTTCGAATGGAATGGCCAGCGTGTTCTCCAGACATGAATCCAATCGAGCACGTTTGGGACGCTCTAGGAAGACGAGTTTCTGAAGGCCAACAACCCCCACAAACTCTCCAAGAACTGGAAAGAGCTCTTCTGGAAGAGTGGGGCAGAATACCCCAACTCGTTATTAATAGCTTCATTGAGTCCATGCCTCAAAGGTGTTCAACGTTGCTGGCTACCCGTGGAAACCATACCCCCTACTGAAAATTATTTTCTTTGAAGAAAACAGCCTTTCTTATTGTTTTTTTTCCTCATATGCACAAATTGTGTTTTTTTCTTTTTGTACACAAATGCGCAATAAAATGCATTTTTTCTGCCAAACATGTTTAATTTATTCTCATATAACCTACTATGTCTGTCGACATTGTATCAATCAGCTACAAAGTTTGCTAGATACAAAATCCACCTAAAACTGCAATATCCTTTAATTGTTTTGAGCAGTGTATATTAATTTCATTTTAACAACCTTTGTACTTATTTCAACTTATTAAATTAAAATCTTGTTACTAGATCCAATCTATTAATCTTTATAGAAACGATATAAATTTTTAATTCGCCTTAAAAAGACTTTTTCCTAAATGCATAAATTTAAAAAATGGCTCTAAATTGAAAATATTCTTAATTAAACTTTATCTCTTAAAATTCCCAATAAACTCATTTTTTCCCTGTTTTTATCAACCCTTTCTTATGAGTCTTATTAAATTTATTCCAAAACCATACTTTTCAAAAATATCATTATGTTTTACTTATATTTCATTTTTCTTCTCTTTTGATATTTATTGCGTATCAATAAATTCATTTCTTTTCTTTTTTGTGTTAAATTATCGTCTGTAGAATATTCGAATTTTGATTTAGATTATGAATTAGTTAAATAATAATATTATATATAATTTAAAATAAAAATTTTCGTCTGCAAAAGATTCGAGACTGCTATGTTTAACCTAGACATTAAATTCTGTTTACATAAAAAATCATGGTTAGAGTTATTGAAGTACTAGAAGCTTTTTATTATTTATTAAGTAAGTAGCCCCAGAGATGATGGAATATATATTTTTTTCTTCGATGATTCGGGTTTAGACGACTTGCGGGAAGCTATGGTTTTATGTTGGAATGTCGCTCCGGGGAGAGCATTTTCCGCTCTATATGAATGGATTATAATAAACTAGTGTGGAGCAGCTAATGTATAATTTTATGAAGCTTCTACGTTTATTATTTTACTTAATTTTTATCTAGCCACGACTCCTGTAACATAATACGGGGATACTTGCAAATAATATTATTGGCTTTTAAATCAAAATGTCACACCTATATATACACATATTTCAAAAATGTTTTAAAATAAAACTTAAAAAATAACAATTATAAAACAAGTAATTTAGCTGCGAATATATTTGGATAAAGATATATATATATAAATTGTAATACAAGAAGTACAGTTTAAATTTTAATACATATACATATTTTTTTGTATGTTTTTTCTATTAGCAATCTATTTGCTTAAGTAAAACAGTACCTTAAAATTAGTCGAAATAGCAATTTTTTTAATATTAACTAAAAGTTTTTGAAATTGTGAATATTTTGACACCTCATTTTCACCTATACGACAATTAAACCGCGAGATATTGTTAATGATGTTAATAGATCCTGCATTAATAGACCCACACAATTGAAAACTTTAAACCTATTTTTCTCCCAACTCATATTTTTACAACATGCTTGTTCGAAAAACATGATTTTTTTACTAATTTAGATAGAGATATGGAAAATTCTTTGTTATTCTCCATGGGATATTTAACATATTTGTGCATAAATTTACAATTGAAGTTTTAAAGTTATTCTGTAAAAAATATTTAAATGTAAAGATTGTTGAATTTCCTTCATTTTTAGATACACAAGAGAGAAAAAAATTATATTAAATGAAATTAATCCCTTACATTAAAAAGTCCATCCAAAGTTTTATGCAGTACATTCTAATGAATGTGAAAAATCGATGGACAAGGATCGAGGCAAAAATATTCATATTTATAAAAGTAGTAAGAATTTTTAAAAAGTTAATTACATTTTTTTTAAATAAAGTAAGCTGTTTTACATTTTTAAAATTTTTTATTCAATTTTTATTATTAAGTATTGTGCCTCCATATGAAATACAATATCATTCAAATTTTAAAAGATGATTTTAAATATATTGTGTGCCTTTAAAAAAACATTTTTCAACTAAAAAATAAAACGTACAGTGGCGGTCAAAAGTTTCCGACCATCCAAAATTTTTTCGTTAATTTGTAAGTATACCCATATGAAAAGGGATCTCAAAGTGATATTTATACATTTTATTGACATAACAGTTAGGGACGTATTTATGGAATAACATATAAATATTAGTAAATTTAATTGACAAAATTTAGTGTAAAGGAAAACACATGTGTTCAAAAGTTTCCGGCCAGCTTCGCAAGTTTAGAAAAAAAATGGTATTGAAATAGAAAATAACAGTAATCAACAACATTTACAATTAGTGTTTTATCACTATACCTTTAGTAATATGTACTCCGGCGCAGACACGTGACATCGATACAATCATCGGTTAAAAATCGTCTATGGTACGTTTTTACCAGACTACTTGCTTTTTTTGGAAATTGCGGCTGAATTGGAATATTTAGAGTTCCGCACACCTTTACTAACTCATTTCCATAGATTTTCTATTGGATTAATCTCGGGAGTTTGAGCTGGCCATTTCAAAACTGGAATTTTTTTGTGCAAATGCCATTGTTTATCGAGCTTGTATACATTCATTAAATCGTTATCATGTTAAAACAAATAGTTGCGACTACAATTTTGACTCCAATAAGGCAGCAAATATTCTTGCAATATATCCTTATACATGCATCATTTATCTTGCTACGTATTTCAAATAACGGACCAACACTTTTTAAAGAAAATACTCCCCATTTTATAAAGTATCCTCCGCCACGCTTCATTGTAGGAAAAAATACATCGAATCATATATTTTGTATTTAGGTCATTGGATGTAGTGTCTGCCATCACTCCCAAAAATTTTAGAAATTCTGTTGATGGAAAACTAGAAATTGACCAGATTTCACTTGATCACACTTTGTGTTCCTTGGAAAACGTCAGTCGTGTACGTTTGTTTTTTTTATTCGGCTGAAAATTTCTTAACACCAACTCTTCCATAAGATTCTGCATCACATCAGCATTACGGTAGTCTAACTTGATACGATAGGCAGGCTTAGTTCAACAATATTTTCATTCGTAAATTGCGAAATATTGCAACGGCATTTTTATGCGGGTCATCAATTGTTTTTCTCCCGATAATCCCCTTCACAAAAATAGTCATTTTCCAGGCCTCCCGGACGTCAGAAAATCCTGAAGGCCATGGCCATCTTTATATAATTTTTAATTATCATTTACAGTCAGTTCTCCAATCGTTAACTTTGCCGCAGTATCTCAAGACGATTGACCTTTTAGCGACAAACTAATCAGTCATTTACAGACAATAATTGTTGAACTTTTCATGTTTGTATTTAAACTATGCTATTCACTTTGATTCATTCACAAATACGACCATTAAAAATTTTACCGATAAGAAAAAACTAAGAAATGATGCCTGGCCGGAAACTTTTGCATACACGAATTTCGAATTCTGCTCCTTTCCATGAAGTGTCTTCAGTATTAAATCAAAATGATCACTTGATCAGAGGATATTCATATATTCCTAACATTTGAAGCAACTGTGCTTCTTCTTCGCTGAAACCTTCTATTAAATAAATCAAAGAAACTAACTGGCCGGAAACTTTTGACCGCCATTATATACATTAGCTTTTTAATAAGTAAAATAATAATAATAATATCCATTCACCTGAAGTTGTCGAGATTTCGATATGCATATTAATATTTTCTAAATTAACATTGACATAAGAGATTAACCTTATTTCAAAAGAAATTTCCATAATATGAAACATTTGCAAAATAAAACTTTAAATAAGCATCCTAAGAAAATATGAAACATTGTTGCAACATGTTACAAGATTTTTTTCTAAAAGTAGTTTAGATATAAAAAGCAATTTATAATAAAAAGAAAATGATTAATGTGTAAGTTTTTCAATATATGTTTTATGCTGTTATAAAGCTATTTGAAGTTATTTTATTACATTAATAGGAAATTCATTATTAATACCTATCAATCATTTGTTTAGATAGGAAATATACATATAAAATAAATAAATGCCTCCATACGTGACATATGTACATCTGACAAATTGCAATAACATAATTGTTAATTTATATGTATGTGAAAAAAAACCCTGTGAAATGACAGAAAGAAAACGCTGATAGTTAATTTTTTCTTCAATGTGATTTGTTAGCATAATTGCCCAACGTTTTTATTACGCAACAAAATTTTATTTAAAAATGATCAATGATTGTTTTTTCGATAACTGAATAAGTAAGTAAGTACCGTTAAATTTTAGTGGTATGAAAAGAAGCATAAAAATTAACTGTTGTTGTAATAGTACCACTTATCAGCATCAAAAATACAGTATCGTTTATAAACTTGGATCAAGCGACAAATTAAGTTATCGCTGAAATGAAGTGAACTACATTGCCTGTTATATTTAACTGCATATTTTCCAAACATTCTACATATTAGTTGTCTGTAACTTAAATTTAATTAAAAAATGCAATTAATAATTACATTATTCCTTATTTAATGTTATAATTTACTTCTTTAAATTGCATGAGGAAATGGAAGGACTACTTGGAAAGAATGAATTCTTATCGCATAGTAAAAGCAGCCTAGAATTAAAATCGAAAGGGAAGAATAGACAGAGAAAAGCCACCAGAAAAAGGATTAAGTCGAACAGGCTTTTTAAACTTATGCAATGTTTAAGATAAGGATGATTATTCCTCTTATTTCACTCTATTTTTGCAATGCTTCAACCAAGTAATTATACTTTCATTCTATAAATAGAGGTTACGCAGTTATCAAGTTAATCGAATATTATGTAGGTAAACACAAATAAAAGACACCGAAATATTTCAGTGCATACTTTTTCATCATATCTTAATATTAGTTGTTTTTTACATACTTAAACAATGTATTTAAATTATTCAATTAAAAAATGTAAATAAAAAACATATTTCGTTACCCTGATTCATTGTTTGCTATATCTTCGGATACAATTTCTGGCTTCATAAGGTTACATTAACGGAAAACTTAATGCTCTTTACAGCCAGTATATGTTAAATACAGAAAAGTATTTGATTTCCTATCTTTTTTTCGATGTTTAAACATTTCGAATGAATAATTATTCTCTGTAATATAACAAATATGTACAAAAGTTTTATACGAAACAACATTGTGTTTCGGAAATTCCTCATCATTACGTATTAAGTATACATGTGCGTGATAAAACGCATTTCTTAATATTTTATCAAAACTTCTAAAATATTTAGATCAAAACAAAATACATTTGTCAGGATAAATGTAAAAATTATGCATCGTAGACTTTAACTAAATCTTCTTTCTTATGGAACAAACGGGCTCGAAATAAACATATTTCATAAATACCATTTATTTCGTTGATTTTCGATTATACCATTTATTCCTTTGAAATTTTGTTGAAAAATAATGTTTTTAAATGCATACTAGCCTATTTACCATTAATGTTTCCTCTGTATGCAAAACAATACTTGCATCGCATCAAATAATATGTACTATTACTACGTTTTAAGATGTTTTAAAAAGTTAAACTTGACAAAAAGTACGTATTGAAATCACAGTTTTGCTAAGAATAAAGTCCTCATTACAAGCAAAAATCCTCTTTCATGAAATTGAACACTGATTAATCAAAATGATTGCAATCAGTGTAAATAGAATTTATTATTTCGGAAATTCGCATTCGGGGTATTTTAAAGTACTTTTTCTTTCTTCCCAGCGAAAAGAAAAAAAAAGATTCCGAACGAAAACGCAACTGATCAAAGCATTCAGTGAATATCTTTTCTTCATTTAGTCATCACTTAAATGGGGAGTTATTTACAAAAAAGCGATACATATAACACCATTTTCCATTTAAATTATTGTTTAGATATGTATCTATGTATGTAGATACGTAATATTAGCCAAACAAAATTTAAATTAACATATGCGTAAAATAAAAGTTTATTCCATGGAAGAAACGCAGTTTACAATTTTTATTTTATAACTGAAAAATTGGCAACAAGTGTCTCAGCACATATTTTCTTTGGAAATATTAATTAGGATATTTTACGACAAAAATGGATTTTGCGTACTGGTCTTAAATTTAAGGTTTTGTCAAAATGAAGTTATAGAACATTAAATCTTAATAACAAATTTTATTAAATATTTTCCTGATTTGAAATATAAAAGTAAGTAAAATAGAAAATTTCACAATGAAAAATAAATACTTTATAGGCTAGACATCTAACGTTAATCATTAAGAAATGAGTATAACATTTTCTCCAAAATTTATTAAAGGTATAAAGCATTTTTAAATCACCATTAAAGCTATTAAAGTCCAGTGTCATTGTTAAGTCCAGTGTCATTTGTATTAAATATTTTCCTGATTTGAAATATAAAAGTAAGTAAAATAGAAAATTTCACAATGAAAAATAAATACTTTATAGGCTAGACATCTAACGTTAATCATTAAGAAATGAGTATAACATTTTTTCCAAAATATATTAAAGGTATAAAGCATTTTTAAATCACCATTAAAGCTATTAAAGTCCAGTGTCATTGTTTGTTGATGGAATAAAAAAATTGCTGCTTCCCACATTAAATTACATATACATACATACAGATATGTATATATATGTGTGTGTTCTTTTATTTACTTATTTAATTGATAGAAATACCACACAATGTGAGGTATCTGATTTATTCGTAACTAAATAAAAATATGCGGAAACTCTATAGTGTAATTTCTGGTTATTTGGTAATCACGTTGGTTTATTTTTTATACTGCATCATGAAAATGGCCTTGCGAGAGGAAGTTCTTGAATGTGTTTAAAATGCAATATAGAGAATTCATACTATTTTATTAGCATACTTTTAAATATTTATTGTTGTTAATGTATCTGTAAGAAAAAAGGAAAAGTTATTCATCATTTGAAAACACTGGGCATTTGCGTATAATTTTCATTCATATACATGTTGGTTTTTTAAGACTGTCTTGCATTTTTTATTATAAACGATGATTAAAATCTGAAAAATGTGTAGACATAAAATCTTTAAAATTTTAGAAGAGGCAACTGCTTATCTTTTATCTGAAAAAATAGGTTCAGACATTATATGTCTTTGATTATAGATGATGTAACAGATAAAGAGCAATTCTATAACTATAATTTGAGTATTCCACTTGTATCAAATGTTGCAGGTTCATTGGGAATTACAATATTAGAGCTTAGTCTCTATAATTTTTGATAAAACAAAATAAAAATATCCGTAAACGCAAAAGGTAAATATCATTTGTATGTGCAAATGAAACTCAGGCTTACTCAGTAAGGACTTCAAAGTGAAATTGCGATACATTGATAGCGGAAACTAATAGTATGAGTCCAGTTTAGATTTCGGAAGAATTTTTTATTGAAAGTGTTTAGAATATGCTCGTAGTGAAAATTAATCGTTATGCTAACGAATCGAACAATAATGTGAACTATAAAGTGATAAAAAATGAAATAAAAATATTTATAGGATTTCTGGTACATTTTGGGTGATCACACTTTCCCCAGTGAACGAAAATATTTGCTAGAAGCAGGTGATTTAGAAATAATGACTGCGAAGACTGCTATGACTACAAATTTCAACTTAGACCTCAAGATATTATTACATTTTTTATTGGTGTTTAGCGATTTTAATCGGCCATGTCGTTTATTGCATCATCTTTTACATAGGCTAAGTCATAACTGCGAGAGATAAAACATTATTCCACCATGGAATCAATGCCAACAGCGCTCTCTCGGGAAAAAACAAAAACAGAAAAATACAAAACCACGTGTTACAATTTTAAATATTCTGGAAGAAAAATTTTGTGAAAAAATTAAGTAAGATATTAAATAATTTTTGTTCAATCGTAGTGAAATTGTCAAGTTTCAGAACATTTGCAAGTGAACATGCTACGCATTACAAAGAGAAATTATTTGGCGCAGTACAGTATAAATACAGTATTAAAAAATGTAGCGTTTTAAATTCCAAAATACTTTATTTATTGTTGCAAAAACATTTTATAATATTTTTTCTACACTACCATTTGTTTTATAAAGTGATAAATTTGTAGGCATAGCGTACCAGAGGAAAAAATTATCATATTTTGCACTGATGACGGTACACTATGACTACCTAAACTGGTTTGCAATAAAAATTAAATTGTTTTGGTGTTTTAAACGCTTTTAGGGTTCCGTACTTATAAAGTGAAAACAGAACTATTATAAGATAAATTCTGTGTCTGTTTATCCATCTGTCACAACTATTTTACTCATGATCTACAAATGTGGAAAGATCAAACTGGGGGAAGTAATAAAGATTATTGACTCAGCTATTTGCAGATTACTACATTTAATAGACATTCTCACCTTTGTTTTAAATGTGATAATACCAAACAAAAATAGTAGAAGTTTGCATTATGCGCACCAACAATACGCACTTGGCACCTCACATTTTGGACTGAAGTAATCAGTTTATACGGTATCATCGATTGCTTGAGCAATATGTTTTTCCAGATCTTTTCGTAACGTTATCACATTTCCCACAAAATTAGGTACATATCGTTCCATTTTCTTTGCGATGTTTTTATTTTTCTAGAAATTATTGCCGTTAAACCCGTTGTAGCTAGAATGAAAACCCCCTGTATTTGTGACTAAATAAATAGTTTGCGACCCTATGTGATTTTTTATCCTTGTCGTATGCCTGATTTGTCATATCAATTTGTCCTAGTTATTTTGAATCACTCTGTATATTTAGAAGGGGAGTGAGGGGGCTAATTAAGTAACTTGAAAAAAATTATCTATATATCGTGTGGGATATTTTGTGAAAGTTGATTTCCTTCTACTGATCTCAAAAAGATATTTCTTTTAATTTTAGGTATTGTATTTTCAAAGATATAGTTTAAAATATAGTACAACAATATGTCCCTCCCCCAATTTAATTCCGACTCTACTGAAAATAAAATTATGAAAAAAAAATTGAGGTTATAGATGTTACTTTAAATCTTGTTGGAAAACTATAGTGATTACTGTAGATCGCATAGTTTTCTAGAAAAGCACATTTTTCGGTTACACACATATTTCGATTTCTAGGCGCTGAGCAAAGGTTTTGAGGAGCATTAAAAGTACCCTATTGCAGTAGAAATATAAAACCATTGTTCATAATATTTAAAAAAATCGTCGATAAATAGCCGAGATATTAACCCTCAAACACAAGTATAAATAATCACGGGAGCTGCGCACTTCGCATACTATCGGCTTTTAAACGTAGATAACAACTTTTAATAACATATTTGTTTAATGCAATACCTAGTAGTAGATGTATCTCCAATCAACAATGTCATGAAAAATTTCTCTGGCATCTGAAATAAAATTACGAATTGAAGTTGATTGCTTGAAAATAGTGATAAGAAACAAAAAAAAAAAATTCTGTGCTCTTTAAAACATTTTTTTATTAAATGCAGAAAGTAGAAGCTCTTACAATTTTTTATAAATTTTAAAAATTTTTACGAGCTATTTGGAACTGTTTGAACTACTATAAAAAAATTTCATTCTTTAAAGATTTGTTCGTCAATTTGCCTTACAAAATAAGCATATTAGTGTCCATTTTGACAATATTTTGTGCTTAAAAAATATCAGAAATTGTAGTTATGTTATTATTTTAAATCGCTTCAGTGCAGTAATTTATTTTTGTGTAGACGAATTATTTTTGTAAACTAACCTAAAACGCCACACAATTTATTATAATATTAAACTTTTTATAGTAAACTTTTAAAATAAATTTAAAAAATAATTATAACAGTCCGAGTGTATTTATGGCAGCCAGAACTCTGACATATGGCAGACAGAAGAGACAAACAAATAAACAGAATTTATAAACACTCTTCAAAATTGTTAGAAAATGTTAAAAACTAATTTTTTGTTAAACTTGTTTTTATGTATGATTTTTATAAACATGCTATTCCAATATTTTCTTTGATGTTGTAACCATTGTTTAGTTTTATTTACTTAAACAATATACTCACATCAGCATGAAATTCTCGCGTAGCTTGGCGACATTTCACTTAATATAGTAAAATTAGTGATAGAGAAACATTGTAATAGAGGACAATTTAGATAAAATTGGGAATTAATTCTCTGAAAGAGGGTACTTCACGTTTTGTTTTGTGTGCTTCAGTAAAAATATGAGAATGCATAAAAACCAGTTACATAACAGCTAAGTTATATTCCCTTTACATCCCCATTGGAATTTTTTTAATCTTTTTTTTTTCTTTTTTTTTTTAACAATTGGAAAATAATTGTTGTCCTGAAATTCAGAAATCTGAAGTAAAGGAGACTGGGGTACAATGGTTCACTTTTGTACATTTTGACTGTTTACTCTTAAAGTATTGATTTTTTTTCTTTTGATCAAGTACATGCATGTTACCTATACATTAAAGTTTATACTGCATCCACTTAAAAATAATAATTATGCATACTTTTTTTTATATATTTTTTTAAATAGCAAGTGACAAAGGGGACCATTGTACCCCAATGCCGGGGTACAATGGTCCACAGCATGGGACTCTATGGACCGTTTGTAATGTGAATAAAAATATATCAGTGTGGTTCATTTTTAACAATAAGAAAGGTAAACTATATCATAATTTGTTTATTCACATTTTATTATTCATTTTTATTTGTTTATTCACATTTTATTATTCATTTTTATTTGTTTATGCACTCTTTTAGCTCTAACTAAAGTAACATTTTTTTCTTCATTTTTTTATCATTAACCCATAACTACTGTGAGCGGTCTGTCAGACCGCTGCATATTTTCCTGAATTCATTTCCTCCCCTCAAAATAGATAATGATCCTCACCCTTTCTTCTACCTTCCTGAAACGGACCCCCAAGGTCACATTCCGCTTGTCATTCAGCTAGCTACTTTTTTTTTTTTTTTTTTTTTTTATTCTTTTCTTGGGGGAGCGGTCTGACATACCGCTCACAGTAGTTGTGAAACTGTTTTTGTCCGAGAAGGATGTTTTTATTTTGCGGATAATTTTATGCTTTTTTATGATATTATGGAAAAAATGGAATGTAATTTTTCGAGAAAACGTCCTGTGTTCCTCACACAAAATGAAATTGAGGAGCTTGTTAAAAATTGGTCAGATATAGAAAAACATGTAGAAGATGCCCCCCAAGTAAAAAAAGGAAAACAATCTATCAGTGCATTGATTGTAAAGATCCAATCTGCCTTCAATGTACGAAAATGTGATGCAATGGCTGTAACTCGACATTTTCTGCTGTGTAGTAAGGTACTGTTTTTTTTAATTCCTATAATGAAGTATAAATTCTCATGTATTTAGCTCCATATAAAAACAATATGTAGGTATGTAAACTTTGCGTTTTCTATTTCTATGACGATATATTTTTTTGGAATATAATCTAATTTTTATTTTTTAACTATACTTTTATTAGATATTCATACATTTTTCACAAAGAAAGTACATTTTTATACAACAGTTAATAGATGAGTTTAAAATTACATATTTCTTTTCTTCGATTTTCCCAATGATTCGCTTCCCCTTACTATTCTCATATAACATGATACCTGTCTTCAGTCTTCAAAAATCAACTTAAAGTTTCGAAAGATGATTTATAAATCAATTAAGTAGATATGTATTGGTAAGCGAACAATTTTTTACCACTTAGTTGGTATTTTATTCATATTTCGATTTAGCGGTCTGGGAGACCGCTCACAGCAGTTATGGGAAAATTTTTGTCACAGTAGTTAAGGGTTAAGTCATTATACCGGTCGCAGATTGAACAATTAGGTTTATTATCTTCCACAATACATGTTACGGCTTGTTTCATAATTTCATGTGCCACAGAATCTCTATTGGTTTTCCTAGGCTTGTTTCTTGGCATTGCTAAAAAAAACATGAAAAATAATATATATCCGTTTTATCCAATGCTGCCACTTAAAGTTAAATATAAACCTTTATAATAAGAGTTATATATATCTAAATATATGACTAAGGAAAAAAATATAATAAATTTTTCCTGTCTACTTTACATCATTTGCATTTTTTTAATGAATTTTACCTTATTTAATTATTATATCCAGATACAAACTAAAAGGTATGTATATTTTTATTTTTCTCATTCTACTATTTTATTTAAATCCAACTTATTATGGATGCATGTATGCATAAGTGCAGGAATTTTGAATTAACAAATTGTATGAAATTTAAAAAAAACCCTCAAATGCACAAAATATTTTGTTTACTAATTTTTGGTGTTCAATTTGGGTTAATTTTTAAATTTGAAAGCTTATATTATATAGATAAATATTTCAAAAGGGCATTTCACAAAGTGAATCATTAATTAATTCACACACAGAAATAAAATAATTTATTAATTTTTAATTTGGGCTAATTTTTATGTTTGAAAACATATATTATACAGATAAATATTCCAAAAATGCATTACACAACATGAATCATTAATTAATCTACACACAGAAGTAAAATAATTTATTAATTCCGAATTTCACATATAATAATTAACTTTTAAAAACATGGAATACAAAACTGGGATACAATTGACCATGGTCCATTGTACCCCAATTTCTGATGGTCCATTGTACCCCATATAGAAGTTTGACAAAAACTTGATAATAAAAAAAGAAATTTAGAATTCTATTATTTTAGCTAGAATAAATATAATAATGTATTGTCTTACCTTTTTATTTTGCCACACAATGTCTTTCAAATTACAAATCTGTAATAAATAAATGAAGATATGTTTCACTGAAAATATTTAATTTTGCCTTACTCCTCCTGTGTCAAATCTATTATCAAGCATAAAATGGCTATAATGTCATCTATGCACATGATTTCAAACTTCTTTTTACTACTTCATGACTGCCATATATATGCTAAAATATAATGCTTTCAAAAACAGTATTAATATAAAAAATAGGGGGTGGACCGTTGTACCCCGTGGTCCATTGTACCCCCGTCTCCCCTATGAGAGAGAGATCGTACAACTCCAGGTAGAGATCTAGAGCGCAGAGAAGACGAATAACTGCTACAACATGTTGAAGAGAGAATATGGGATTTTACTTTGGTTAATGATGTGAGGTTACAGACTTACGACACTGGCAATACAGGAAAACATGCCACAAGGCATTAGACTGCGAGAGGGGCTGAGCGCCCCTTTTGCGTGTCTTACATGTTCGGTGATCAGGGTAGAAGTGTCGTTACATATTTTATCTGCTCTTCTTCGAGAGCCCCCAGTTGCAGTCACAGAGAGAGCATATGGGTGTGTTGTAGGCAAGATGTGCAGTGCTTTCTTTTTTTTTAGCGTCAAGGTTGTCAGAATCAGTTAGACTTATACTTAGTAACAGAAAGTGCAAGATTTGCTACAATATTGCAGTCCTGTGGTTTTTAAGGAGTGTCGATTGCATATGCACGTGTGCATTCATGATATCTGGGAGGTTTTAAAGATTAGCTGAGTGCATGAGAATGTTAACGGATAAACGTATTATAAACCTCAGCTGCTTCTTTTAACATGGGAAAGAATGCAGAAATGTGCAGATCTAAGGAAGACTGACATTCGGTTAACTTTTATTGTGACGAGAAAAGAATTAACAGATCTTTCTCAAAGTGATAAAAATCCAAAATAAAGAGTGGGAATGAAATGGTCTTTTTTTATCATATGAAAGAGGGTTTGTAAAGGAATTAATTTCACATACAAAGTTATAAAAGGGAAAATAACAAAGTACTGCTTTATAGCCTTAATGCAAGAATATTAACTTTAAGTATTTATTTAAGGGGGTTAATTTCCAGTTAAAATTTTGAAGTTTCGATTTTAATTGTTCAGTTTCTAAAAAGGGGAGAAGACAAGATAATATATGACAGAAACGCCGTAACATCCCCTATATCTGAATGTCTTTATTTGTTGAATTGCGCATTTTATTTGTTTTTTCATTAGTCCATGTCTAATGTCCAAAAATGGAATACTTCTGTTGCGACGATGTTAAAAATGTAATAAAATTTTAAAAATAATATTAATTTGAAAAAAAAAATGTGACAAACATTTCTAATATTTTTAGGGCTATTTTTTCTCAATGCAATGGTGTAAAAGTTTAGATGTTTAAAAGTTTGCAGTTCTGAAAATTGTGAAACTGAAACTTCATTTAAAATATGTTTAGGATGGATGTATGAAAATGAATGTTTAATTCATGTCGCACGTAATATGAGGCGTTTAGAAGTCAGTCTGATTAACTCATTATTATTAATTTAAACATATAATTTATTTCTAAGTCTTTAAAATTTTAGTCTTTGAAAATATCATTTTCCAAATAGTCATTGTAATTTGTTACATTACATTTTTTTCGTATGTTAAAATTCTTATAGTTCAAATAAAAAAATAAAGTATGAAGCAGTTCTTCAATAGTAAAATTTCTATCTTAAAAAACATTAAGATATGTCATTTACATTTCTTAATCTTTTAAGAATTATATTTCTCACGAATGCAACTTAAAGTAAATAAAACCGGTCTATGTTTTGTTATAAAAGAAACTCTGAGTAAATATATCAAATTGTTGATGTATTTAACTATTTTTAGTGCCCTTCTTCAATTTTAATTAATTTATAACTTGTTTTAAAATTGTAAATCGTATAATCTGTTTAATGCTATTATAATGAAATATTTTTTTCAAAGATATATTTCTTTTTAACATTAGTTAGCAGTATTAGTTCCAAACATTGCTTATATAAAAGATTATTTTTATAAAATGCAGAAAAATATGAATAAATATATATTCTCATATATATGAATAAATATAATTTCACTGTTTGCTGACTGTTTGGAATATGAAAATCAAAGCACGCTTAAGGCAATTTCATTAATATTTATACATTTTCAGTCTTCTAAGCATCTGAAGTGTGTGTTACATAATACTGAGTGTAACTACAATGTTTACATCAGATAAATATCATTAAATATAACATATAATAATAACGCATATTTGTTGAAATTGTGATATTTGAAAAATTAAAAAATATATATGCATGCGTATCTATATTTATTTTGAAGAATAAAGATAAAAAATACCGCTTCTCTCTATTTAAATATAAATCAATATTTATCACAAATATTATATTAGATAAAAATTATATAATCCTGTGTATAATTTAACATACTTTTATGCGAAAACATCCTACTTAGAAAGATTTAACGATTAAACTATCTTGTATAAATAAAATATACATTATTTTTATTTATAACCTTATTTGTCCAAATAAATCTTATTCAGAACGATTTAAGTTTTAATACATTATAAAATTTACATTATAAAATATTTTAAAAATACGTTAATTGCTTTGTTAAAATTTTTTATGAAACTCTGTTCCTTTCTTTTTTAAATAGAAAAATGGATGGTGATCTGTTATGCACAATAAAAAACATTTTTAAATGTAAACATTCCTATTTTACAATAGTTCATATTATGAAAGTGCACCAAGGCTCAAAGTATATAAAATAAATTTTAATTTTTAATACCCATATCTCTAATCAACAATGTCAGGAAAAACTTCTCTGGCATATGCAATAAATTATGAACTGAAGTTAATTGCTTTAAAATAGTGATAGAAAAGAGAAAATTCTTCTGTCCTAGGTCGAAATTCATGCTGGTATTTGTTTGCTAGACAAGCACCAAGTGCTATAACCCAACAAGTAAAATAGCATAAACTATCATTACACATTGCTGGTTACAGCAGAATTTCCAGCAGTTCATGGTGGGTATTGGCCCACTTTGCTGGAAATAAGCATGAAATGCTTGTATATAGCTTGTCATGCTTTTGTTGTGCAAGCTAGCGATATAGCATGTGATGCTAGCTAGCATATAATAGCATGGAAATCTAGCAGACATAGCAATACCTAGCAATAAATAGCATATTTTTGTTCCTGGTACAAGCATAAATTTTGACCTAAGGTGCTCTTTAAAACATGATTTTTTTTTTTTTTTTTTTTTTTTTTTTTTTTTTTTTTTTAATACAACGAACATAAGAAATTACTATTTTTTTTTATTTTAATTTTTTCTTACGAACTATTTAGAATTGTTTGAGCTACTACAAACTTTTAACCATGTATAACATATTCAAAAGTATTTAGTAACTATTTTTTCTGCACTACCATATGATTTATAAAGTGATAAATTTGTAGTGATAACAGAGCGTCATTTTTTTTTTTTTTTTGAAACTGAATACAACAAATATAAGATATTACTATTTTTTTGGAACTATCAGCTACTATAAATTTCTAAATATGTCTTACAGTTTCAAAAGTATTATGTAAAAAGTTTTATGTCAAATTTTATATAAAATTATTATATCAAAAGTATTATGTAAAAAGTATTATGAGAAAGTTTTATGTAAAAGTATTATGTCAAAAATATTATGTAAAAAGTATTTTTTTTTTGCACTAACATATGTTTTATAAAGTGATAAATTTGTAGTCATAGCAAACCGTCATCAGTACAAAATGTGGTCAACTTTTAGACTGATGATGGTATGCTATGGCTAACGAAATTGGTTTGCTAGAAGAAATAAAGCGTTTTTATTCTTAAACTTTTTAAAATTTATTTATACTTTATTGTATTTTTTGCATCCATATCTAATAATGATTAAAGATTTCAAATTTGCATTGCAAAGTAAATTTTACTCGCAATCATTTCTTTTTTTAAATATATATGATAAAATTATATTTCTACTAAATTTGAACAGGATGCCTAATTAGCGGCAAAAATATGCTTCAAATTTAAACCGCTATTACTTGTTCAATTTCAATCGTAGTGGAATTAATGGGAATTATTTTTCTTACTTCTCAGTGCAACCTGAAAGTTCTACTTAATGTAACTCATGGGATCCGGGGACCGTCTAAAAATTTAACTTTATTATTTTTTTTTTATAAATGTCTTTATTGACTAAAATGAATTTTAAAATATGTCTTTAACTAATTTAATGCACTTTTTGTAATTGGAAATGTATGTCTATGACTAATGGTTTAAGAATTAATCTTTGAGACGAGACACCCAGTATAAATAAATAAATATAAACGGTGAAGTACGAATATTATTCGCGCTGAAAGGGTTGCGCACAATAAACATATCTATTATTAACCCTTTGGGAACGAGCGTCTGATATACGTGGCATTTAAAATTCTAAAAATCCTTCATTATTCCCATCAGTAATTTTTGTATCTTATTTAATTCGAGGTTCAGGTACAGAAATTTTTGGTTTTGAAAAACCGATGGTTAAAGATTAAAAGTTAATTATCGAGAAGTCGTTAACTGTATTATTAAAAGAAAATCGTTTCTGAAAGATAATAAGACTTTGTAAAAAATCTATGCAAGTAGGGTTGGTTATAGCTGTATATACTGGAAAAATAAGAAATAATATATTATAAAAGTTTAAAGATATATGAAATCTAAATATTATCAAATATTGTTATTTTAGACTCTTTTTTTAAATCTTACACTTATCTATTTATAAGGAACAAAACTCGGTACAGAGAATAAAATGTAGTGCATATTTAAACTTAATTTGGCATTTCATAAAACTAAATTCAACGTACTAATAACTTAATCTTTTTTCCAGATTAACCAGCACAAAACCCTTGTTGAGGCCTTCAATATGTCATTGTGCAAAAAAATGTCGTGTAGAAAGAAGCTCGCAAATATGAAAAGCCGCTTTGGTTGATGACGCGTTTTTCCAGATAAGCTTTTAATTAACATTTAAATATACAAGAGCTGAAATGAGAGACCCACTCAATGCAAACTAGTCGCGAATCCCATAGTATTTATAAGGGATTTGTATGCATGAGGAATTTTAAAAGTTGAAAGGGAGGAAATAGACATAAAAAGGAATTAGACATTTAATACCAGAAATTTTGTAACTTACTGGCCACTATGTCTGAAATAATTAAAGTTTTGCATTAAATGAGTCATATAATACTTTTAAAAAATCTTGGTATCAAAAGGGATATTTTTTTTCGAATGCGTAAGAACCCTAATTTATGTGATTAATTCTAATTAAATAAGTATGTTTGCAACAGTAGGAATTTTTTTATACTACTACTAGGTAATGCATTACACAAATATGTTATTAAAAGTTGTTATCTACGTTTAAAAGCCGATAGAATGCGGAGTACGCTGCCCCCGCGATTATTTATACCCGTGTTTGAGGATTAATATCTCGGCTATTTACCGACGATTTTTTTTTAATATTACGAACAATAGTTTTATACTTCAACTACGATAGGGTACTTCCAATGCTCCTCAAAACCTTTGCTCAGGTATGAAAAATTATTTTTTTTTTATTGAGACTTGATTTGCTTTCATAATATTAACTATTATAACATATTACGAAAACATATTAGGTACATTATACATATATCACTATACATTATTTTGTTTAGAAAAAGAATTTATTAAGAAACATATTTTATATCAAATATTTCAGAAGAACATATAGCGTATTCTTATGCTATTTTATACTGTAAAATATTGAAATTTAATTTATTTTGAATTAGTTTTATTTGGACAAATAATTAAATAAAAAACAATGTATTGTAGCGTATATTGGGTTCTTTTGATCTTATGGTTAGACAACTTCAAACTCTTGCTCTTAGAAAAGTTAAAAATAATTTATTTACAGACTTCAGAACAACAGACTCTTCTAAACTCACGAATATTACTGGATATTCAAAAATAACTGCTCAAATCTATCGTACAATTACAGCTTTAGACCCCAGAGACTGTTTATACAACGTCTCATCACTTAATAACATTCAAAACAACATAGATGAAACTCAAGCAAACTTGCTTACGTCTTGTTCACTCAATGACTGACTGGTAAATAATAACCACAGCTCGCATCGCTTCTCTTCTTATATAGGCTCGTAGCAGGTGATGGAAATTTCTAGAACCAACTCGAAAAATCCACGGAACAACAAACAAGGTATCAGTATATCTAAAAGGGGGGGGGGTTACCATTGAGAGGGAAGGGCTACCATCGCCAACAATCGCCAAGTTTGTCGCCAACTTGGCGATATCGCCGAATTTGGCGACCAAAATTAGTCGCCAAAAGTGACGCTAACTTGGCGATATCGCTAATATTTCGCAAAGCTGTCATAGACATTCACTGAAAATAATAGACAAGTTTGCTTGATAACAGAGACAATGTAACAAAAACTAATATTAGTAAAGAAATGGAGCTTAATAAGATTATTTACTTTATTTTACAGAATAAACACTAACTATTTACAAAATTCGTAACACTACCCCCTCCTCAAAGACTGCACGTCCCGGGCAGTGCAATCCTTGAGTTAGAGGAAAACACTTAAAATAAATAAACAAATAAATAAATAAATAATAACAATAATAATAAAATTTACATAAATAAGAACTAATTACTATTTACATATTTACAAAAAGTGACTTTCATGACCATGGTCTGAAATTCAAGTTTCGAATTTCTAATCACTTTGGCCAAAATAAGGGGCTAGCCGGTTATAGTGTACGACATTGGGTTTGGCGTGTGGCAATTTTTGTATGTGTACAACGACGTCATTCAGCCTGTTGGCGACTGTGTAAGGACCGTCCCAGTTTCTTTGTAATTTTGGCGACAGTCCCTTACGACGTATCGGATTCCACAACCAAACTTTGTCACCTTCGTTGAACTCATGTCCTGTTGCCTTTGTGTCGTACCGTGTCTTCATCTTTTCCGTTGCCAGTCCGATTCGGTTCCTCGCTAGACGATGAATCTCCTCAATCCGCGCCTGGAGTTCATCGACATATTCCTCAGGCGATGAAGGAGCATCAGGAGGACGGCCAAACAAAAAATCCGCACGCAGACGAAGATCACGACCAAAGAGCATTTGAGAAGGGGAGTAACCAGTGGCCTCATGAGTGGCACTCCTGTAGGCAAGCAGGAAAAGAGGCAATTTCTTGTCCCGGTCCTGTTGGTCTCTAGACACCAGGAGAGAGAGGCTATTTAGGATGGTACGATTGAACCGCTCCACCATGCCGTCCGATTGAGGGTGTAGAGGTGTTGTTCGAGTTTTGTCCATGCCGAGTAGTTCACACATTTCCTTGAACACAGCCGAATCAAAATTTGTTCCTTGATCGGAATGGATTTGAAGAGGAACTCCGTATCTGGAAACCCAGTGTTTAATCAGTATGTCTGCTACAGTTACCGCCTCTTGATTAGGAATGGCGTAGGCTTCAGGCCACTTAGTGAAGTAGTCCATGACAACGAGAATGTACTTATTGCCATCAGATGTTCTAGGAATTGGACCCAGGATGTCTAGAGCAATTCGTTCGAAAGGAGCTCCTACATTATATCGTTGCAATCGTCCGCGGGTGCGCCTCTTTGGACCTTTACGGGCTACACAGGTGTCACAAGTTCGACACCACTTCTCCACGTCACTGCGAACATTATTCCAGTAGAAACGCTCTCGAACCTTTTTCAGGGTCTTCATTACACCAAAATGACTTCCTGTGGGGCTACCATGCAGTTCTTAAAAGACCATAGAAATTCTCGACTTAGGGAGTAGTAGTTGCCATCTACATGTCTTTCCATCGTCAGACTCCCATTTTCGGTACAAGATGCCTTTCTTCAAATGTAAGGAATCCCAGAGAGCCCAATAACGTTTAGTCGTAGGATGGTAATGGGCCATGTCTTGCCAGCTGGGCTTTCTGTTGGACTCCTCTTTCAGCTCTACAATTGGCTTAATTTCAGAATCAGCAAGTTGATCTTTACGCAGGCTCTCGTCTTGCGATGATGTAGACCCAGTTGTAATTTGTCTTACTATAGGACCTTTGACATTAAATTTCTTCTCAACCCGGTCGCAGTATCTACAATTCTCTGAGCAGGGTCTTCTTGAGAGAGCATCTGCATTTCCATGTGATGAGCCTTTTCGATGGCGTATCTCCATATCGTACTCTTGAAGCTTTTGTATCCACCTGGCTATCTGGCCTTCTGGGTTCTTAAAATTCAATAGCCAAATTAGAGAAGCATGATCAGTTCGGATCAGGAATTTTCGACCGTAAAGATAGTGATGAAAATGGTCTATGGCTTTCACTACAGCAAGAAGCTCTTTTCTTGTTACGCAGTAGTTTCGCTCTGCCTTTGATAAGCACTTGCTGAAATAGGCGATAACACGCTCCTGGCCGTCGATTTCCTGGGACAGTACAGCGCCAATGCTTTCGTTACTTGCATCCGTATCAAGTTAAACTGTCTATCGATTTGAGGATATGACAGAATTGGAGTGGATGTTAAGGCCTCCTTAAGCTTTTCGAAAGCAGCGTCACATTCCTGTGTCCACATAAATTTTTGATTGGCTTCTGTTAATTTATGAAGTGGTCTTGCAATCATCGAGAAGCCTTTGACGAATTTTCTGTAATAGGTGCATAATCCTAGAAAACTTCGAAGCTGGTGAACATCTGCTGGACGATTCCAATTTTTCACGGCCGATATCTTCTCCGGATCAGTCCCAACTCCTTCCGCCGAAATGATGTGTCCAAGGTAGGCGACTTCATTACGAAACAAACAGCACTTCGAAGGGCTTAACTTCAAATTAGCTTCCTTTAATTTTTGTAGCACCCGCCTGAGGTGGTTCAGATGTTCATCAAAAGATTTTCCTATGATTATGATATCATCTAAATAAACAAGACATGCTTCATATGACAGCCCCCGGAGAACCGTTTCCATAAGCCGTTCGAAATTTGCAGGTGCGTTACATAGACCGGCATTAACTTGAACTGCCATAATCCTTGTCCCGTTGTGAAGGCAGTCTTCTCGCGGTCGTCCGGATGGATCTCTACTTGCCAGTAAACACTCTTCAGATCCAGAGTCGAGAACCAAGTGTTGCCCGCAAGTGTGTCGAGAGTGTCGTCGATCCTTGGCAGAGGGTAACTATCCTTTTTAGTGACGTCATTCAGTCGGCGGTAGTCTACACAAAATCTTGTAGAACCATCCTTCTTTCTTACTAATACAATGGGAGACGCCCATGGACTTGGCGATGGTTCGATGATGTCATTTTCTTCCATATCCTTAATTAAATTCTGCACCTCTTCTTGCTTGGCAAAAGGTAATCGTCTAGGGTGCTGTTTAATAGGAGAGTGATCTCCCGTGTCAATTCGGTGTTGTGCCATTTTAGTTCGTCCAAAGTCTTCAGATGTTTGGGAAAATAAACTTTGGAATTCTCTAATTAAATTTTCCGCAGCTTCCATCTGTTTTGGATTTAAGTCTGTATTTTGTAACAAATCCTTGACTAAATTATCTGAAGATTTCTCAGAGTGACTGGAATTTTGACTTATGCACGTCACAGGAGCACATGACGCTATCACCTCTCCTTTCTTGATAGTCCTCGTCTTATCACTGATGTTAGCAATTCTGACTGGAATGGTCTTCTTCGAGAGGTCCACCACAGATGAAGCCACCAATACTCCTGCCTGTTTACTATTGTTTTCTGGATAATCTATATGGCCAAATCGGTAATTAGTTTCATTTTTAATTACAGCTGGAACTAAAAATTCTGTTCTTGGATCTAGATTGATGTCTTCTTTGGCTATTACTGCTTGTTTACATTCAATTTCGTTATTTAATCCAAAAAGACTGATTTCTTCAAATTTTGAGAGCATTTTGTTATTTTTGAAATCAAGTTTGAAGCCAAACCTCTTCAGAAAATCTAGCCCGATCAAGCAAGGATCTGTTATGTCAGCCACATATGCCGTATGGTAATATTTCGTTCCTCCAAAGTTTATGGTTAAATTGGCCTTTCCATATATGCCAATCTTGTCGCCCGTCACAGTTTGCAGAGTAACGCATGGTGGAGTCCAGATGAGTTTAGATTTCAATTTCCGAGCCAAATCTTCTCTTATTATTGTCACATTGGCTCCTGTATCGAGAATCATACGGCATTGAATCTCGTTAATAAATCCTATCACATATAATTCATTATCGCCGCCACTCATTTTCGATATTTGAAGGATCTTCAAGTGGGGCTTTTTATTCTCTGGTCTTGAATTCATCTCACGTTCGTGGACTTTGGGGCAGTTTCTTCGGAGATGGGTTGTATCACCGCATCCCCAGCACCTCAGATTCTGTCTTCTTGAGCTTGTTCTTCCATATTTTAAAGCTTCAATCTCTTGATTTAATTTCCTAATTTCTTTCAAGACGTCGCTCTCAGTGTCTGAGCTTTTATTCACCGTTGCCCTTCGGACTGAATGACGATCTCTTCGGCTGGCTTGTGTAGCTGCTTCCAACTTTAAGGCATATAGTAGTGCAGCCTTTAAATCCTGTACATCTGCCATTCGAACCGCTCTCTGCACTTCTGGATCTTTTATTCCGTCTACAAAATATTGCAGTGAGAGCATTTCCCGTACATTTGTTGGACAGTCAATGAATGCTAAATTTGCAAGCCGTTCAATTTCCGAGGCAAACTCTTGAAGGGTTTCACTCGATTTTTGATGGCGGCTCTTCATTTGTATTCTCGTATAATCCTTGAAGCATTTTTCGCCGAATCTCATTTCAAGTGCACAACTTAGAGTCTCAAAATTGAGTTGCGTCATATCGGGTAATGTTTGCAGCACGTCGGCGGCTTCTCCTCTTAAAGATGCTGCCAGTTAACAAGCTTTCACCTCGTCACTCCATTTGTTCGCTTCGGCTACAATGGTGAATTGGGTCTTGTAAACTTGCCAGGAGCTCTTTCCGTCGTATGTCGACAGCTTAACTTGCACAGGAGAAGCAGGCGGATTCCTAAATTCTTCATAATTACCACTGGACGCTGAAAGTTTCTTCTCAAGATCTTGTACTTTTTTATTTAGCTTTTCATCTACTTCACCAAGTATTTTCTCTTCAACGTTACAAACTTCATTCTGAATTTTCTCTTCTACTTCCGCCATTTTCCTTTCCATTTTCTGTTCAACATTATTAACTTCATTCTGAATTTTCTCTTCTACTTCCTCTATTTTCTCTTCTACCGAGCCTATTCTTCTCTCTACCGATGAGAACTTTTCTTCCAAAGTTTTCTTCATTTCTTCTTGGCTTTTATTAACTTCCTCCTTTAATTCTTCCATTCTCTCTTGGCTTCTTTTCATTTCTTCAGTCACATCTTCTTGGACTTTGTCGATTTTATTCGATAACTCTTCTTGGCCTTTGTCAATTTTATTTGTCAACTCTTCCATTCTTTCTTCGTTTTTATTCATTTTTTCCGCCAACTCTTCTTGGCCTTTAATCATCTTTTCAGTCACATCTTCTTGGCATTTGTCAATTTTATTTGTCAACTGTTCCATTTTTTCTTCGTTTTTGTTCATTTTTTCCGCCAACTCTTCTTGGCCTTTATTCATCTTTTCCGCCAACTCCTCTTGGCCTTTATCCATTTTATTTGATAATCCATTAATAGCTTTCAACAACTCATTCAGTTGCTCTTCCGTTGCTCTCGTTTTCGCCATAAGATCCCAAATTCTGACACCAAATGTTGTAGCGTATATTGGGTTCTTTTGATCTTATGGTTAGACAACTTCAAACTCTTGCTCTTAGAAAAGTAGAAAATAATTTATTTACAGACTTCAGAACAACAGTCTTCTAAACTCACAAATATTACTGGATATTCAAAAATAACTGCTCAAATCTATCGTACAATTACAGCTTTAGACCCCAGAGACTCTTTATACAACATCTCATCACTTAATAACATTCAAAACAACATAGATGAAACTCAAGCAAACTTGCTTACGCCTTGTTCACTCAATGACTGACTGGTAAATAATAACCACAGCTCGCATCGCTTCTCTTCTTATATAGGCTCGTAGCAGGTGCTGGAAATTTCTAGAACCAACTCGAAAAATCCACGGAACAACAAACAAGGTATCAGTATATCTATAAGGGGGGGTTACCATTGAGAGGGAAGGGTTACCATCGCCAACAATCGCCAAGTTTGTCGCCAACTTGGCGATATATCGCCAAATTTGGCGACCAAAATTAGTCGCCAAAAGTGACGCCAACTTGGCGATATCGCTCATATTTCGCAAAGCTGCCATAGACATTCACTGAAAATAATAGACAAGTTTGCTTGATAACAGAGACAATGTAACAAAAACTAATATTAGTAAAGAAATGGAGCTTAATAAGATTATTTACATTATTTTACAGAATAAACACTAACTATTTACAAAATTCGTAACAGTATCTTTTGTTTATATAAGATAGTTTAATCGTTAAACCTTTATAGGTGGATGTGTTTCACATAAGATAAGTTAGATTACACACAGGATTATGTAAATTTTATCTAATGTACTATTTGTGAGAAATAATGATTTACATTTAAAATAGCGAGAAAGGATACATTTTATCTTTATTCTTTGAAATAAACATAGAAATGCATGCATACAGTTTATGATTTTTTCAAATAGCACAAGTTAAGTAAGCATGCGTTATTGTTTTATGTTTGTTTAACATTATTTATCCGATGTAAACATTGTAGTTACACTCAACATTATGTAATATTTACTTCAGATGCTTAAAAGACAGAAAATGTATAAATATTAATGGAAATTGCCTTAAGCTTGCTTCGTCCTTTCTTGATATTCCAAACAGCTAAGGATCAATAAAAAATATATTTATTCATTTTTTTCTGAATTTTATGAAAATAATATTTCAGTAATAATTGTTCGGAAATAATACTGCTCGCAAATGTTAAAAATAAATATAGCTTTAAAAAAATATATCATTATAATCGTATTTAAACAGATTATGCGATTAAAACAAGTTCTGAATTAATTAAAATTGAAGAAAGGGATTAAATATAGTTAAATACATCGATAATTTGATATAATTACTGTGAGTTAGTTTATTGTTTAACAAAACATAGAACGGTTTTATCTAGTTTAAGTTGCATTCATGGCAAAAGTAATTCTTAAAAGATTAAGAAGTGTAAATGACACATCTTAATGTCAATTAAGATAGAAATTATACTACTAAAGAACTTCTCCATACTTTATTTTATTATTATGAACCAATAGTAGTTAAAAAAATTGCAATTTAACAAATTACAAAGACTATTTGGAAAATTATATTTTCAAAGACTAAAATTTTAAAGACTTGTAAATAAATTCTATATTTAAATTAATAATATTAATAAATATCATTTTTATACTGATCATAACGAGACATATGCATTAAACATTACGCCATGTATTAATTTTTAATATTCCTAGACCAATGATTAAAAAAACCAGTAGTTAATAGATATACAACTTTAATTGTATAACATGTGCATTTTAATCTGATGGGGTTAATCGGACTGACTTCTGGGAACCTCATATTACGTACGACATGGATTAAACCTTAATATTCATGGACCCATCATAAACAAAATTTAATTGAAATTTGAGTTTTATAATTTTCGAAACAGCAAATTTTCTAACTTCTAAAAAGCACATTTAAAATTTTTACATCGTTGCGTAGAGAAAATAATGCACTTTTAAATGAAATTTGTTTGAAAACTTTATGACAATTTGTTTTCAAATTATTATTGTTTTAGAGTATTTATTGCATTTTCGTCATTGTAGCAACAGAAGTATTCCGTTTTTCGACATTAATAATGGACTAATCAGAAAACGAATAAAATGAAAAATAAAAGTATTGCATTTTTGGACATTAAATATCAACCAATAAGAAAACGAATAAAATGCCGGATTGAAACAATAAAAACATTCAGATATATTTCAGGTTACCCAATTCTCTACCGAGAACACCAGCTATTTGCCAAATAGTTAAAAGATTTTAAAAATTCCAACAGAGGTGTAAAGGGAATAAAACTTAGTTCCCGCGTAACTGGTTTTTAAGCATTGTGATATATTTACTCAAGCACACGAAACTAAACGCCAAATAGCCTGTTTCAGAAAATTCAACCCCAATTTTAGCTAAATTGTCGTCAATTACACTGATTCTTTTTGACTAAATCTTACTATATTAAGTGAAATGTCGCCAAGCTAAGCGAAAAATTCACGCTGATGTGAATGTATTTTTATAAGTATATAAAACTAACAATGGTTACAACATTAAAGAAAATATTATAGAAAGCATGTTTATAAAATTCATACATAAAAACGAGTTTAAATAAAAATTCATCTTTCACATTTTCCAACAATGTTGAAAACTGTTTTTGAATTCTGTCTATTTTTCTGTCTATATCTCTGCTGTATGTCAGAGTTATACCTCTCGTAAATATACTCGGATTATAATATATTTTTTATTTATTAAAAAGTTTTACTGTAAAATGTTTATTATTATTATAAATTGGGCTGTGTTTTAGCTAAGTTTACAACAATAATTCTTCCTCACAGCAAAATTCTGCGCTGCAAAAATAAGTTACTGGGCAGAAGTGATTTAAAATAATAATAAAACTACAAGTTTTTTTTTATTTTTTAAACAAAAAAAAATGTAAGGTAATTAAAATACAATTCCTTAAATAATGATTTTTTTTATTGTAGCTCAAACAGTCTCAAATAGCTCGTAAGAAAAATTAAAATTTCTAAAAAAATAGTAATGTCTTATATTTGTATTCAATAAAAGAAATAAATAAGTAAAACTACATATGTACACATACATAGTACACATACATAGTACACAACTACATAGAGCACAGAAGAATTTTCAATTTCCAATCACTATTTTGAAGCAATCAAGATCAATTTCAATTAATGATTTTATTGCGTAGCCCGATAAATTTTCTTTGACATCGTTTATT
Source organism: Maratus speculifer (assembly GCA_964019185.1). Lineage (NCBI taxonomy): Eukaryota > Metazoa > Arthropoda > Arachnida > Araneae > Salticidae > Maratus > Maratus speculifer. The sequence goes on along the minus strand of CAXHSM010000184.1, from coordinate 7,827 downwards.
GGAGATATGTGTATGAAAAAATAAAATCTATCTTATATACATTGAGACTTGGCTTACTTCCATAATATTAACCATTATAACATTTTAACGAAAATACGTTTCTTGTGTTATATATCACTATACATTTTTTACTTTAAAAAAAAGTAATTTATTAAGAAAGATATTTTATATAAAATATTTTAGAAGAGCAATTAACGACATATTATTTTATGCTGTGAAATATTGAAATTTAATTTATTCAGAATTAATTTTACTTGGACAAACAAATAAATAAAAATCAATGCATATTATATTTATATAAAATAGTTTAATCATTAAAAATGTATGGGTGGGATGTGCTTCGCATAAAAATATGTTAAATTACGCAAGTGATTATATAATTTTTATCTAATATAGCATTTTGATAAATATTGTTTTATATTTAAATAGTGAGAAAGGATATCATTTATCTTTAAAATCTTTAAATCTTATATACATTATCACATACATTAGTGAAACAGGCAGATAGTTAGAAATTCGCCTGTGGGAACATATCAGTGCTCTAAAAAGCGGTAATTTAAAATCTAAAATTGTCTAACATTGCATTCAAATGAAACACATCCCGCAGTTTGCGAACGCCAGTATCTTAAAATCAGTTTGTAGCTGTTATCATGGCAAATTACTCCTTGAATGTTGGTTCACTTGATTACGGTCGTCAACACTAAATGATGTTCGTGCTATCCCAAATGAATATTATCTTTTTCTAAAAAAATAATAACTAACTGTAACTGTCTATATTTGTTTTAATGTTTAATATGCAAAGAATAATTGTTTGTACTAATGAGGCCTTGCGTGTAGCTTGGGGAAATATTTACTCTTTCATTTTAAAATGTTTTTTTTTTGTGATTTATATTTTGTGTATAAATTTTATTAATTTTCAATAAAATAAATTCACGTCTGTTTTACTTTATATTATTCAATCTTTTAATAAATTACAAATTGGTATTTATAATGACTTTCCTATTAATTCAATAATAATAATAAAAAACATATAGTTTTATAGCAACATTAAATATGCGTCGAAAAACTTACACATTAAGAACATTATCCTTTCTATAAAAAAACTAACACACTGTTTTTGATACAAATATACTCAATCGGCTGTCGATCAATAACTAGAATAATGAAACGAAATCTTTAGCAGACTATTGCATCGTTTACCTTGCAAAATATGTTCCACAAATTAGTCCATTTACAAAATATTAAAGATGAAGCATAAATATGTTTTTAATGTAAAATTTAAAAAGGAAAATATTACGCACTTTGTTTTCTAAAATACGGATTAAATTATATCGTAACTTTAGATTAAACAACCCAGCATATTCAAATTAAAATGTCAAAAAGACATTGTGTAATCTTCATTAATGTATTAAAAATTTAAATTTTTAAAGTTAAATTTTCTGTATACTTTATATAATCATTTTTTTTTTGGAATTTTTAATATAAATTGCATTTTATAGCTAAATTACTTTTATGGAAAAATTTTGCAACATGACAGTGTTTCGTATTTTTCAGAATCTTTATTTAACGTTTTATTTTATAAATGTTTCACATTAAGGAAATTATTTTTGAAATAAGTTGATCTCTTATGTTGATGTTGATTAAATAAAATATTAATATGCATATCGAAAGATTAACAACTTCTTTTGAATGGATATTATATTCTTTAATTATTTAACAGGCTAATGTATATTTTTTAAGGATTAGAGAAAAATGTTTCTCAAGCGGAGACAGTAGTTTTGAAACCATCTCTTCAATTCTGAATAATATTGTAATGTATGCTGTTGCACAATACTTTATACTGGAAATTAACAAAATTATAATGAATGTAATAAAATATGCTTTAAAAAAATACTAACCGACTTAAAAAAAAAGAATCAAGCTTGGCGACAACTTGGCACTAACGCATATGAATGCATAGTTTTAATAGGCTTATGATTTGAAGACAATTGCAACAATGAAAGATGATTTGTACCAAATCATTATTTTTTTATCAAATTTGCATTTCTTTACCTAAAAAAATTCTAATCATCACAATTTAATGAAATTATAATGGGACCACATGGGTATCTTATACTTTCAAACAAAAAAAGAAGTATAAAAATCGATTCATATTTAAAGAATTTATGAGTGAACAAGAAATACATACAGGTCTAAATCATAACCTACTCCTTGAAGTCGGTTAAAAAATCCTATTTTACTAAATTTTAATTAAAATAATAACTTTTAAAAAATCTCTACTACTTTTATAAATGTGAATATATTAGCATCGATTTTTTCCACATTCATTAGATTATACAACACATTCTTTATGGATGCTTAGATGTATTGGATTTCGAATTTAATGTCAATTTTTTCCCTCGTACAGGGGAAAGTGGGGGCACCATGGGACGTTTTTCAGTAAATATATATATTTTTAATTTTATTAACATTTTTGCTTATTTTAAAAGCAATCATATGTAAAGTATAACCTTTTTCTGCATCAAAAAAGCTTATAATAATCTAATATCTTACATAGGAAAAGAGTGAAAACAAAACAAATCAAAAACCTTTAAAATAGCCCAATCAAAAATATTTAATCGATATTTAATTGATGAATAAAGCTTTATTAACAAAGATTTAGTTGAATATGAGATAATTTAAGCATTGTAACAATTTAAAAATTTGAATTGTAACACATATTTTTATTAACAGATATTGTCTTTGATGATTGAAAAAAGTGTTCTTTAAATTCTAATAAAACATAATCTTGACCTGTTTCGTTTTTAGGAGTGCCAATTTTCAAAAGAAAATCTGCTTAAAACATAAATGAGCTATCGTGCTTATCAGTATAAAAAAATGGCAACTCTTGATCTTGTCTTCTCAAAATGAATATTGCAGACTTGCCGCTGTCCACAACATTTTGAATACGCCCCCTAAAAGCTACAATGCTTTGTTTTCCTGCAAACTTTGCCAATGTACACTATCCCACAGTAGGCTAGCATGTAACTTTTTGGACGTATTTTGAAGAAGTTTTCAATCTGTAGGAAAATCAGCATCACATGAGCACTTAAACTCATCATTACCGGCGTTACACAGACCATTTATGTATTTTTTTTCTTCCAGGGGTTATTTTCACTAATTACGCTATTGCAACTGCCTCTTCCATACTGATTGTTGAAAATCTAGCTTGTTGTGTACTTTTTTTCCTTCTGTAAGCTGCATTTGGTCTTTTCAGCATTTTTGGAATCGCCCAAGGTACTCCACCGCTGAGTAACCCATTTTGCCCCATCACATACATTAAGTAATAAAAATATTTACACGTTAGGCTTAGCATCACAGTCTATTTTTACCATTAAAAAAACAATAACAACACGTTTTTTTCATCCCAATATGTTCCCACTTCTATTATTTCACTTCTTTAATGAAAAAATTATTCTTCAGGACACACATTAATGTTACTAAAATTCATTCAAAACAAAAATAATGGTATTATTTGTTGCTAAGCAAACACAAGCAATTTCAAAACATATGAAAGAATAGATTGTAGTACCATATAATGACACTTATGTGTGCTAATTTTAAGCCTGAAAATTGAGGCCATGTTCCAAAATGCTCCACATTCCCCTATATCAAAAAATGGAGGAAATACAACAAACTTTCAGCTTAAATATTTTTAACAAAATAACTATAAAGCATGAATGTTAAATACATGCACAAAAATATTAAATATCCCATGGCGAACAAGTAACGAAAAAAAAAATAATAAATAAATAAAATTAAAACTCTGTCTAAATTAGCATAATAGCCAACGTGTTTATCGAATAAGCAAGTCATAAAACTATGAACATGGTGAAAAATTAGTTTAAAGTTTTCATTTGTATGAGTAATTGTGCTGGATGAATTAACATAGTTTACAGTATCTCGCGATATAATTGTCGTATAGATAAAAATAAGGTATCAAAATATTCACAATTAAAAGAAGCTTTTAGTTAATATTTAAAAATAATAATAAATATCTTGACCAATTTTAATGTACTGTGTTCACTTAAGCGGATAAATCACCAGTGGACGAAAAATAAACAAACACACACACAAAAAAAACATAAAAGTATATTTTTTAATTAATAAAGTTTAAGCTGTATTTCTTGTGTTACAATATACAGGGTGTCCTTAAACTCATGGTAAATACGCTAGGGAGTGACAGAACACATCAAGACGATTAATAGGAAATAGGAAACCAAGGGTCCGAAACGTAATCTAAAAGAGAGAGGCACCATGAAAGTTTAGGGTTCCAAATTGCAAATGATGATAAAAAGGGAAAAATGGGAGGATTTATTTGCGGTTTTCACTAAAATCATTTTTTAAATTAGTATTTTCTTTAAAAAAAAGTTTTAAAGAGAAAGTTATAAAAATGCCGGTAAAATGCGCTCTAGACTTTGGAGTACCGAATAACTACTTTTTACCGTTTTTTATCATTGTTAAATGTTTTCTAAAGCTTAGACTTTAACTCAAATTTTGTGTGCACAAGTGAAATTATCGGAAGTGGTTAAGTAGAGCAAATTTAACTGTGTTCAAGGGTTGATTTTTGAACGATCGTATGTAATGAAAAAAAGTAATAAGTGATAAATTAAACTTTAAAAGGTGGTAGTACACATTAAAACAAACAACATTCACTAAGTAATGCAAGATTTGAATTCAAACGCAAACGTGTTAGAGCATGTTCAAACTAGATAAATGCAAGCGCTATAGCTACCATTATATTGTAATTTTCCGGAAGAAAAATATGAAAATGTGACATTCGGAAGAAGAAGAACACGTATGCAAATTTTCGCTAACATAAAAAGTAATTATTCGAGTGCGTAATTGCAAAACTTGGAACTGTTAACAGCAGCTGTCTTCATTTGCTCTGTGGATAGCCGATAATATGGTTTAGTACTCTAAACAGTAGAAGGCCAAGATGCATTACATGTACAGAGCTCCACACGGCAATGAAAAAGAAGCTCAAAGATTGTATCGAGAGCGTTATCCAACCAGACGTGTTCCTGATGCGAGGATATTTCAACGACTGCACCAACAACAGTGCGAAAGGGGGTTCCTTTGCAAGTTGCATGCAGGATGCCGGACGTTCCAGGAGTGTAAGAACGCCATCCGTTACGGATAATATTTTGGATCGTATCATCCAGAGACCTGAATCTAGCACGCGGGAACTGTCCGAATTTACAGGAACGTTTCCCGTAGTACCGTGTGGCGAGTTTTGCGAGATGAAGGAATGCATCCGTACCATGCGCAGAAAGTTCAAGGTCAAGAACCAGCGGATTACCAGGCACGTGTCAATTTTAGCACGTGTTTGCTCCAACAAACGGCTGTGGATCCTGCTTTTTGTGCACATATGTTGTTCACGGACGAATGCACATTCACACGCGAGAGTATTTCGAATATCCAAAATTATCATGTGTGGTCAAATGAACATCCATACAAAATACGCCCACGTTCGTTCCAGCGACGTTACGCGGTCAATATTTGGGCCGGAATCGTTCACGATTATCAAATTGGGAAATACTTACTGCCAACACGCCAGGCTGGAAATTCATATCTTGTGTTTCTGTAGAAGGTGTTGCCAGAACTATTAAACCATGTTCCAGCAACCATCAGACGACGTATGTGGTTCCAACACGACGGAGCACCTACCCATTACAGCCTGAATGCCCGTAATGCCCTGAATATCATGTATCCGGGGCGATGGATAGTTCGTGGTGGTCCATTCAGCTGGCCCACCCATTCACCCGATTTATCCTGTCTGAACTTTTACTTGTGGGTCATATGAAGAGCCTGATATACGAAGATGGTCCCGTAGATTCTGCTAAGGACCTTGTTGCCCAGATATTCCTTGCTTCGGTCACCATAAGAGAGATGCCTGGTGTTTTCGCCAATGTACGGCGGTCAATCCATCGACGTCTTCAAACCTGAGTTCGTGTTGGAGGCCGCAAATTTGAACAATTCTTGTCATGGAGTACATCGTGTTGTTTATTTTCATTTGAATTAATAAAGTGTTTTTCTTCCTTTTGTTGGTTTCTTTTTATTCCATCTCTGTCTGTCCTGATTTAAATCATTTTGTTATTATTTTGCTCATTACATAGGATCGTTCAAACATCAACTCCCTGAACACAGTTAAATTTGCTCCACTTAACCACTCCTGATGATTTTACTTGTGCAGTTAAGATCTAAGCTTTAGAAAACATTTAGCAGTGTTAAAAAATCCGATAAAAAGTAGTTATTTGGTACGCCAAAGACTAGAGCGCCCTCTGCCGGCATTTTTATAACTTTCTCTTTAAAACTGTTTTAAAGATAATACTAATTTAAAGAATGACTTTAGCGAAAAATAAATAGACCCATGTTTTCCTTTTTTATCATCATTCGCAATTTGGGACCCTAAACTTTGATGGCGCCTGTCTCCTTTGGAATACGTTTAGGACCCTTGGTTTCCGCTTAACTATTACTCGTCTTGGTGTATTCTAAAACCCCCTAGCGTATGTACCATGAGTTTAGGGACTCCCTATATATATATATATATATATATATATATATATATATATATATATATATATGTATATATATATATAGCATACATTCACCTTTATGTATGTAGCTTAATATGTGTGTAGGAACCCTTCATTAATACGCACAAGCATAATAAACAACAAAATTATTGTAAGACGTAATGAAGTAACATCTGAAAATTAGAACCCAAGAATGTCGTCATTATTCTTACTCTTAAAACTGACGACAAATGTTGCATTCGCTTTGGCTGGGATCATATTAATTGCTGCTTCTATATGCAGCATAATTTACATACACTAGATTCTACATTATTTTCATAGATTAGATATTTACATTTAGGCAAAATTTGTTTGAAATCTGTAACTTAAATTACTGATTTCTCAGTATTTTAAAAATAATTTTAGTCACCGAAATTTTTAATCTGGCAACACGTATGTATGCAATAAATATCTGTTTACTAGTTTGATCTACAGTTTAATGAATATAACAATACATCGATAGTGCTTTAATATATTATGAGAAAAGTCACACAAAAGTGAAAAGTTTGTAATTAAAGTATTATTTTAGTGCTTGCCTCATAAATCCTTGATAAACTTCTTTGATATAGATAATAAAATATTTCTTCTAATATAATAAAATATTTCTTCTTTGAATATAAAGAAAAGTTTAAAAATCTTATGTGTAAATTAATTCACGTCTTACCTTTTTTTTAAATTTCTACGACGTTACTATAGAAATTTTTATATAAAACTTTTATTGATAATTAGCTCTGTTCTTAAGTAAACATTTATATAGCTTCAAAATAATAATAATACAAAAAAAAAGCATTTTCAAGACCAATTACTTAAAGAGAACTTTCTTATAATTAGATAAAGCAGTGGGGCAAAAATTGTCAAAATAATGTTATCTTAATAAATCGGAATAGTTTGGAATTTATTTTCAGAACTTCTATTGGATAAACTAAATGTAAGAATCTTTGAGAGGAACACATGTATTTCATTATGTAAGAAGATTATATTATGCTTCACTTAATTTCAATATTTTCGTAATTAATTCTGAACTTCTTAAAGAATAAAGAACAACTATCTTAGATTTAACTATATCTATGAGCTTTGTATTTACGGTGATTCTCTATATGAAATTTTAGGATATTTGAAATGTAATTTTTGTATCCGAGAAGGTTTGGTTTATTGGAGTATGTTTTAATTCAGACATTGTCTTATTTTCTAATTTTTAATTCAAGGATCT
>CAXHSM010000183.1:0-10000 GCA_964019185.1 Maratus speculifer | reverse complement strand
AATCGAATGCATACATGGCTGCCAACTACTACGCCTATTTAGAGTCAAATAAACATGTTAGAAACAGAAATTTTAGTAAATGATTCACAATGTGTGCTGTAATGCATAACATTGAATATATTTGACATACATTTTACTAAAACATTTTTGTGGTTCCAAACACGTTTATATGATTTAAATAGGCGTAGAAGTTGGCAGCTCTGAATGCATATAATATTTATTGCAAAAAATCTTGCTGAAAATTATATAAAAAATGTTTAAAATATATTCTTTTGAAACAGATTATTTTTAATGATTTTTTCCATTTTAAATACTTTTTATATTTGTTAGAAATTCATCTATGGTTAGAAAAATGAAAGGCTTCAAATGTTCTTTTTTATTTGTAACTGAAAAGCAACCTGTGGTATTTTTAACGCATTAAACCCATACATGTAGTCAATATGAATACGTAAATTATAAAGTTCTTAAACGCTTAACTGCTTTTTTTATACATACATACACACTATATGGCCATTGATTATTGGACACTTGCGATTTTAGACATTTTACTAAATATCTAGAAAAATACATGAGGAATCATCTCAAAACTCTTAGTGTATAAATATAATAGCATAGCTGCCAACTCTTCCGACTTTTTGGCCCGGAAAAATTTAACAGAAATGTTTTGATTTATTTAATCGGCAGATTACGGCGATTCGTAATGATAAAATTTTCTGTAAAATTTTTCCGGGCCAAAAAAGCGGAAGATGTTGGCAGCTATGATAATAGTATACGTCATACATCTCCGTGAAGACTTTTTACCGAAACTCCATAGGGGACCGTCAACAAATTAAAAAATAATGAATATCTTTTGAATAACCCTGTCAAAACTAATGTAGCAAAAGCGCGCAAACTCTAGATTATGATTGAATGCCATATTGTAATACACTGTGTTCATTTTTATGCAAATAGCATGCATACTCGCAGAGAAATTAAGGTTTTTATAAAAATGGTCCCAAATTTTTCCAAGTTTTTTCCTTATAATTTTCAGAGTTCTTGATATAAAATAATATTTTTTTTCAGAAAATATGACAAACAACATTGCATACAGTACCCTGTAATCAGAATTAAAAAATAATGAAAATTGTATGAAAAATGAGTATGTTTACTAAATAATTTTTTACTGCGCATGCGTCAAAGATATCAAAATTTCATTTGCATATTATGTTAGCTAAATGTATAGAGCAACTTTTGTGAAAGTCTCAAAATCATAACTTGAAAATTCTAAAAGTAATCGTCTATAGAAAAACGACAAAATCCGTTGTTTCCAAAATGAAGCAAAAAAAATGAGGGATTTTATCCAAATGTAGTAGTACATTTGGTATTCTTGTATTGTGTATTCTATATTGACGCTAATCAATGAATATATGGATACAACCCCTCTTGTTTTTGCTTCATTTTGAGAATAACGGATTTTCAACTTATTCAATTGACGATTATTTTCAGAATTTTCCAGTTATTATTTTGTGACTTTCACAAAAGTTGCTCTATACATTTAGCTAACATAATATGCAAATGAAATTTTGATATCGTGGACGCATGCGCAGTAAAAAATTATTTAGTAAACCAACTCATTTTGTATACAATTTTCATTATTTTTTAATTCTGACTACAGGGTACTGTGTGCAATGTTATTTGTCATATTCTCTGAAAAAAATATTATTTTATATTAAGAACTCTGAAAATTATAAGGAAAAAACTTGGAAATTTTGGGACCATTTAAAAAAAACATTAATTACTCTGCGAGTATGCATGCTATTTGCATAAAAATGAACAAGGCGTATTACAATAAGGCATTCAATCATAATCTAGAGTTTGAGCGCTTTTGCTACATTAGTTTTGACAGGGTTATTCAAAAGATATTCATTCTTTTTTAATTTGTTGATGGTCCCCTATGGAGTTTCGGGAATAAATCTTCACGGAGATGTATGACTTATACTATTATATTTATACACTAAGAGTTTCGAGATGATTCCTCATGCATTTTTCTAGATATTTAACAAAATGTCTAAAATCGCAAGTGTCCAATAATCAATGGCCATATAGTGTAGTTGCCAACTTTCAGCTAATGTCCGTAATACCTGGGTTAGTTTGATCCAGGTTAACCTCATTTCGAACCATAAAATTTATTTAATGAATCTTTATTTATTAAATTTCATGTTTATAAGTTGAACACATTTAATTTCATTTCTTTGAGAAAATTCTGGTGCGAAATTCATTAATCCAGAGTCAAATTAAATTTCTGTTACGGACGACTAATGTCAGGTTGGCACCTATACATCCATTAAATTGAAAATATAGGATAAGCACCACTTACTTAAAAAAAAAAAACTTGTGGTATCAAACAGCTTTAAATCTTAAATCAAGCAAACACTTCTTCCCCGTACGACGTACGAGCAAATCAGGGAAGCTGTTGAGAAGATATAGTAAATAAGCGATAAGGAGAAAAATTCAAATTTGTCGCCAAATGGCAACACTATGAGTCAGGGTTGTGCACGTCAGGTAACTTTTCAGGACAAAAATCAATGATTTTTTAAAAATTGAACAATAAATCTGAATTAACCCTTAGGGCTCTGAATGGTAAATTTCTTGAACATTCCAAATGTCACATTGACACCAGTATTTTGCAAAGAAACAAGTCGGAATACGATACACAAGAAGGGGGTAGAGAATGCAATAAATCTTTTTCAAATAAATTTTGTCGAATATTTCCGACCGATAAATTAGAAAATATTTAATTTTTATTTATATTCTGGCTTCTGAATCACACGTATTATATAAACATTGGCCCTTTTAACTCTCTCAGGGGCAAGGTATTTCTGCTTCCAAAATGTTCAAATAACTGATTCATACCGCACTTTATGAAGAAATTTATTTGAAACTAATCAAGAGCTCCCCCTTCCCTACACCGCATACTATTAGATCGAAATTGTACTAAAAATTTACTGGTGCCAGTTCGCCTTTGAAACAGCAAAATTAATCGTTTGCAGACTGCAAACGACGCCCCTGAAATGCTTAATCTTTTTCAAAATACTCAATATTTATTAGAAAAATGTGTACGCATTAATGTGAAGAAGTTTAATCTTTCAATTAAAAAACATAAAAATTTAGAAATACATAAAAAATTGCAAAAAATCTTTTATTTTGATGTAAGAATAAAAATGGAGAAAACATTTAACAATATAAAGTACACTATGAGAATTTTTAGCAAAGTAAGTTTAACACAGTACAAAAAAATAAAATAAATAATAAATAAATTAATAAAAATAGAAAATAAGATCTTAGAAAAGTAAATTCAATTTTAAAATGGTGTTTTTAATATAAAAAAATACTGGAGGTTTTTTTCTGTTCTTATCTGTTTTTCAATTTGTTCTCTGAACCTTTTTGTATAAAAAGGAATTTCATAAATATTTAATAGGCTATCTTGCTACATGTTTATAAAAACTCACATAGTTTCGCTTACTTTGTTTCAATTTTTATTATTATAGTAATTTCCATGCAGGAGAAAGGCTCTCTTCATCCCCCTCCCTTTCTCCTGCATGGAAATTACTTTTGTAGTTTATTATTATTTTTAATTTTTTATTTAATTAATTATTATTATTACTTTTTTTATCATTTTTAATTAATTTTATTTTATTTTGATTTTTATTTACTTATTTTAATTGATTTATTTATTTTTATTTTATTTGTTTTCTTTATCTTTTATTAGTTTTTCTCTGCCACCTGTGTTCTTTTTGCCAGCGCCACCTGGGGCACTCTTTGTAATCTCCCCCCTCCTTCTTTGAGTTTATCTTTACTTTTCTCTTTCGCCTTGGCTCTGACAAGCAGCGCCACCTGTCGCACTCTGTGTAATCTCCTCCCTCTTTATTTCACTGTTATTTCCACTCTGTCCGTTGTGACACGTGTTTGGATCAGCTGATGACGAGCAGTAATTTTGCAGCTCGAAACGCGTCCTGTTTATTTTATCTTTTTATGGTGATTTAACAAAGTTTTTATTTATTGTTATATTTGTCATTAATTTACAGGGCTACACAAAAGTATTTCCTTACATAATGGTACAGGGAGAAATATTGTTTGGGGCGTGTTTTAATTATATTAACCCTTTGCGGCGCAGGGCAAATTCATTGCTTAAGAGTTGAAAATAATGACTGACACCGGAATTTGAAAACAACTTTATTTATAAATAAGTTTTTATTTATTGTTATATATTTATCGCCAGTATTTTCGGTGTTTTCTCAATAATGACAAATATTCTTTGCACTATACAGATTTTACTGAATGTATATTTTAGTTTATACTTTATAGATGCATAATAGGGCATTTCCATGCGAGCTTGTTTGTCTGTTACGTACTACTATTTTTAGCTACCAGTATTTTAAAAGGAGAAAATGTGACTTAGTTTATCGAAGATATATCATCAATTGAATAAGGCGAAGCAAACTTTTCGAAAATAACAGTGGCCAACATGCATAGCGATTTTCAGTTGTGTAACAGACTAACAAATTCGCATGGAAATGCCCAATAATTTTATTTGGTGGTGTATTTTTAATGGTGTTACACCATTAAAATAAACTTTTAACCATTTTTAGACCGGAATGTAACAGCATACTTTCGATTGTCGCTGTAATTGAGCTATGCATCTGATTTTCATAAAATTTGAAATGATTCAACAAAATAATGCTATAATTATATATTTCACATTTCAAAGGATTCGGATGGGTAGTTTTTGCGTTGTTATATGCGGACAGACGGACGGATTGAACGACGACCATAGGTGCTACGTATATAATATACATAATTACGAACGCACCTAATAACCAGTAGAATGAAAATTAATTTTTCTAGCATTTTACATTTTAGCCATAATTTCATCATTACTACTGTGCTTAAAAAATAAAACTAACAAAAAAAATATTCTACAGTTCTATTATTAAAATGTATAGGAAAAACCTAAGCGAAAAAACTTTTTAACACAATTATTGGAGTTTTTTGAGTAAAATTGAAGCAAAGTAAGTGAAACTATGTGAGTTTTTATAAATATGTAGCAAGATAGCCTCTTAAATATTTATGAAATTCATTTTTATATAAAAAGGTTCAGAGAACAAATTGAAAAACAGATAAGAACAGAAAAAAACCTCCAGTATTTTTTATATTAAAAACACCACTTTTAAATTGAATTTACTTTTTCTAAGATCTTATTTTCTATTTTCTATTTTTTTTTCTTGTACCATGTTAAACTTATTTCGCTAAAAATTCTCAAAGTGTACTTTATATTGTGAAATGTTTTCTCCATTTTTATTCTCACATTAAAATAAAAGATTTTTTTGTAATTTTTTATGTATTTCTAAATTTTTATGTTTTTTAATTGAAAGATTAAACTTCTTCACATTAATGAGTACACATTTTTCTATTAAATATTGAGTATTTTGTAAAAGATTAACCTTATAAATGGCGCCGTTTGCAGTATGCAAACGCTTAAATTTTTTAGTTTCTTTTCGATCTCATAATATACCTTTTAGTCATAATTTCATCGGTGTTTATTGTACTTAAAAATAAATAAAACTAAGAAAAAAGTATTGTACTGTTGTATTATGAAAATATATGGGAAAACCCTAAGCGAGAAAACTTTTTAACACAATTATTAAAGGTTTTTTTTTTTGAGTAAAATTGAAACAAAGTAAGCGAAACTATGTGAGTTTTTATAAACATGTAGCAAGATAGCCTATTAAATATTTATGAAATTCCTTTTTATACAAAAAGGTTCAGAGAACAAATTGAAAAACAAATAAGAACAGAAAAAACCTCCAGTATTTTTTTATATTAAAAACACCATTTTAAAATTGAATTTACTTTTCTAAGATCTTATTTTCTATTTTTATTAATTTATTTATTATTTATTTTATTTTTTTGTACTGTGTTAAACTTACTTTGCTAAAAATTCTCATAGTGTACTTTATATTGTTAAATGTTTTCTCCATTTTTATTCTTACATCAAAATAAAAGATTTTTTGCAATTTTTTATGTATTTCTAAATTTTTATGTTTTTTAATTGAAAGATTAAACTTCTTCACATTAATGCGTACACATTTTTCTAATAAATATTGAGTATTTTGAAAAAGATTAAGCATTTCAGGGGCGTCGTTTGCAGTCTGCAAACGATTAATTTTGCTGTTTCAAAGGCGAACTGGCACCAGTAAATTTTTAGTACAATTTCGATCTAATAGTATGCGGTGTAGGGAAGGGGGAGCTCTTGATTAGTTTCAAATAAATTTCTTCATAAAGTGCGGTATGAATCAGTTATTTGAACATTTTGGAAGCAGAAATACCTTGCCCCTGAGAGAGTTAAAAGGGCCAATGTTTATATAATACGTGTGATTCAGAAGCCAGAATATAAATAAAAATTAAATATTTTCTAATTTATCGGTCGGAAATATTCGACAAAATTTATTTGAAAAAGATTTATTGCATTCTCTACCCCCTTCTTGTGTATCGTATTCCGACTTGTTTCTTTGCAAAATACTGGCGTCAATGTGACATTTGGAATGTTCAAGAAATTTACCATTCAGAGCCCTAAGGGTTAATTCAGATTTATTGTTCAATTTTTAAAAAATCATTGATTTTTGTCCTGAAAAGTTACCTGACGTGCACAACCCTGACTCATAGTGTTGCCATTTGGCGACAAATTTGAATTTTTCTCCTTATCGCTTATTTACTATATCTTCTCAACAGCTTCCCTGATTTGCTCGTACGTCGTACGGGGAAGAAGTGTTTGCTTGATTTAAGATTTAAAGCTGTTTGATACCACAAGTTTTTTTTTTTTAAGTAAGTGGTGCTTATCCTATATTTTCAATTTAATGGATGTATAGGTGCCAACCTGACATTAGTCGTCCGTAACAGAAATTTAATTTGACTCTGGATTAATGAATTTCGCACCAGAATTTTCTCAAAGAAATGAAATTAAATGTGTTCAACTTATAAACATGAAATTTAATAAATAAAGATTCATTAAATAAATTTTATGGTTCGAAATGAGGTTAACCTGGATCAAACTAACCCAGGTATTACGGACATTAGCTGAAAGTTGGCAACTACACTATATGGCCATTGATTATTGGACACTTGCGATTTTAGACATTTTGTTAAATATCTAGAAAAATGCATGAGGAATCATCTCGAAACTCTTAGTGTATAAATATAATAGTATAAGTCATACATCTCCGTGAAGATTTATTCCCGAAACTCCATAGGGGACCATCAACAAATTAAAAAAGAATGAATATCTTTTGAATAACCCTGTCAAAACTAATGTAGCAAAAGCGCTCAAACTCTAGATTATGATTGAATGCCTTATTGTAATACGCCTTGTTCATTTTTATGCAAATAGCATGCATACTCGCAGAGTAATTAAGATTTTTTTTTAAATGGTCCCAAAATTTCCAAGTTTTTTCCTTATAATTTTCAGAGTTCTTAATATAAAATAATATTTTTTTCAGAGAATATGACAAATAACATTGCACACAGTACCCTGTAGTCAGAATTAAAAAATAATGAAAATTGTATACAAAATGAGTTGGTTTACTAAATAATTTTTTACTGCGCATGCGTCCACGATATCAAAATTTCATTTGCATATTATGTTAGCTAAATGTATAGAGCAACTTTTGTGAAAGTCACAAAATAATAACTGGAAAATTCTGAAAATAATCGTCAATTGAATAAGTTGAAAATCCGTTATTCTCAAAATGAAGCAAAAACAAGAGGGGTTGTATCCATATATTCATTGATTAGCGTCAATATAGAATACACAATACAAGAATACCAAATGTACTACTACATTTGGATAAAATCCCTCATTTTTTTTGCTTCATTTTGGAAACAACGGATTTTGTCGTTTTTCTATAGACGATTACTTTTAGAATTTTCAAGTTATGATTTTGAGACTTTCACAAAAGTTGCTCTATACATTTAGCTAACATAATATGCAAATGAAATTTTGATATCTTTGACGCATGCGCAGTAAAAAATTATTTAGTAAACATACTCATTTTTCATACAATTTTCATTATTTTTTAATTCTGATTACAGGGTACTGTATGCAATGTTGTTTGTCATATTTTCTGAAAAAAAATATTATTTTATATCAAGAACTCTGAAAATTATAAGGAAAAAACTTGGAAAAATTTGGGACCATTTTTATAAAAACCTTAATTTCTCTGCGAGTATGCATGCTATTTGCATAAAAATGAACACAGTGTATTACAATATGGCATTCAATCATAATCTAGAGTTTGCGCGCTTTTGCTACATTAGTTTTGACAGGGTTATTCAAAAGATATTCATTATTTTTTAATTTGTTGACGGTCCCCTATGGAGTTTCGGTAAAAAGTCTTCACGGAGATGTATGACGTATACTATTATCATAGCTGCCAACATCTTCCGCTTTTTTGGCCCGGAAAAATTTTACAGAAAATTTTATCATTACGAATCGCCGTAATCTGCCGATTAAATAAATCAAAACATTTCTGTTAAATTTTTCCGGGCCAAAAAGTCGGAAGAGTTGGCAGCTATGCTATTATATTTATACACTAAGAGTTTTGAGATGATTCCTCATGTATTTTTCTAGATATTTAGTAAAATGTCTAAAATCGCAAGTGTCCAATAATCAATGGCCATATAGTGTGTATGTATGTATAAAAAAAGCAGTTAAGCGTTTAAGAACTTTATAATTTACGTATTCATATTGACTACATGTATGGGTTTAATGCGTTAAAAATACCACAGGTTGCTTTTCAGTTACAAATAAAAAAGAACATTTGAAGCCTTTCATTTTTCTAACCATAGATGAATTTCTAACAAATATAAAAAGTATTTAAAATGGAAAAAATCATTAAAAATAATCTGTTTCAAAAGAATATATTTTAAACATTTTTTATATAATTTTCAGCAAGATTTTTTGCAATAAATATTATATGCATTCAGAGCTGCCAACTTCTACGCCTATTTAAATCATATAAACGTGTTTGGAACCACAAAAATGTTTTAGTAAAATGTATGTCAAATATATTCAATGTTATGCATTACAGCACACATTGTGAATCATTTACTAAAATTTCTGTTTCTAACATGTTTATTTGACTCTAAATAGGCGTAGTAGTTGGCAGCCATGTATGCATTCGATTAATGCGTGGTGCTACAATTTAGCTACCATTAACAAAAATCCAAAATACTGAAAAGTATGAGAGTGATACTGTTTTCGGTATTTTTTATTAATGTATGCCCATTAAATTTCAAATGTATTTTGTAATGGAAAAATAAAAAATCATGCACTAGAGGGCTAAATAAAATTAAACTTAAACTTACTTTTTCAAAAAATCATATATGTTGTATTCTTTTACTTGAAAGAAAATTTATAAAGATTTTATAAATTCTATGTATTTTTTGAATAATTTTGAGATTTTGTTTTCATGAGCAGGTACATAACTTTAAAAAATAAAAATAAATAAAAATTAAACTAAAATTTAAAAAAGATATCAATTTTTCTTTTAATTTTGCGTTTATGGTGGCATTTTTTCTAATATAAAACAAAAAAAAATAGATTTTAATCTAAATAATTTTCTACAATGTAAAACCATAGTACGTTACACAATGTTTTTTAGAACTAAACATACTTGCGTATACGCTGAAACGAAAATCAAAAGGAATAACAGCCTGAGCATAACTATTTAAAGAAACTTGCCTTTCCTTTTTATCTAACTGCAGAATTTGCAAATTTTCTTTGATATAAAATAAGACAAATGTAACTTATCCAAAATGCTAGCATTAAACATGATTATTTTTAATATAGCGGACGGTTTATCCCTTTGAGCTCTGATGGTTGAATTTTTTACCACTTAATTTTAATTCCAAAATGTCACAATGACACCGGTGTATTCGACCACATTTATTTAAAAAAGGTTTAATG
>CAXHSM010000181.1:0-38000 GCA_964019185.1 Maratus speculifer | reverse complement strand
AATCCATAATTTTTTTTTTATTATATTGGGCTTCTCAAGTTAAAGATTCCCAATATACTACCCGGAGTACACAGTAGATGAAAACCATTTTTAATTGCAAACTCTAGTAGATCCCAATTTATTTCTGAACTTCTATAATTTTAATTTTTTTATTATTTTCAATCGAAATTTTTCTGTTCTGGAGGATACAAATTAACATTGAAATTGTAAAGTTCCATTTTTCAAGTCCTCAGATACGCAATAATAAAATTTCTATTTTCTTTTCTTCTTTAAAATGTGAAAGTTTGATTTTTCGGTTTTGTGAGATGCAAAATTGAAAAATTATTTAAACGGAATTTTTTTTTTCTTTTTCTTTCAAAGCTTTAAAAGTTGAATTAATACTGAAACAGTAAAATTTTTGCCTTATTTTTCTTGCCTTTCTTCATAATTTTAACCAAGAGAAACACTAGTGTAACAGTCAGCCATTTTCCCAATCGAATCCACAGCCCTGGTTTTAACTTGCCCTGGCCAGATACAGGAACAACCACTCACCCTTATTGGCTATAAAGCTTCACTTTTACTGACTGGCTGTTGCAGCCGTCTTTATTTTAAGTGCATGAGCATACGTTACATTTGTTCAGATTACAGATACAGTGACATTCACTGAAATATCTTAGGTAAGTTTTTCGATGTGAACAGGCATTCAATTCTTGGAGATTGAAACATTATAGCCAATTACTTTAAAAATATCGTACAAAATTAGCACTTGCCACTTAGGTACTGCTAATTTAGCATCTGACTTTACTGCTACCAGGCAGACTTCCTCCTCCTCACCGACACATTGGCACTCTCTGATTTTGTCTTAATAAGACATCCAGAGTTTTGAAATCTCAGCCAAAGCAAAGAATATTTATATTTATCTGTACACTCACCAAACTTAATAATTACCACCAATTTTAAGTAAGAATAAAATATCCAAGAAAGATGTGAAATTATTTTTAAATTTAAAAATACAATTTCCTTATTTGTTTTATACAATGCATTAATATATATTTAAATATAGATTTATCATTTATAATTTAATCTGCAGTATTAATCACTAATTCATATTTTTCCATTCAGTGGAATGACAGTTTTATTTTTAACCAAATATGCATAACTTTGTAACTCGCTAACAACTAAATAAATAAAAAAAAAACCAGTTTGACCTATTTTTAATAAGTGGCTACTAACTTTTAAAAAGTGGCCACTAAAAAAACTGGGTCTACCGGCCACTGGCTACTAATCTAATTTCCCAGTTTTCACCTATATTTAGTATTGTACTTTAATGATAATTTCATTGTTAAAACTATTACTAATAATTAAGTTTTGTAGAAGCAAATTATAATGTTAATTATTGTTATTGATTTATATATATTTTGTAATCAATTAGTTACTTTAGATTGTATTTAGTAATAAGTACCTTGCTTTCAAATATTTTGAACCACCTTTCTTAACTTAAATAACCCTGATAATATCCAAAAAACTCTAATAAAATATAATCTAAAATGTATCCAAATACTTTAAATCATAGGTTCCCAACGGGGGCAGTACCGCTCCCCAGTGGGCACTGGAGCATTCCAGGGGGGGCGGTAGCGAGTCTAGAGAAAAATAGGGGGCGTTAGAACAGTCGAGGGAGCAGTCAAGGCATACCTACTTATTTAAGAACTAAATCTAAGGAAAATAGTTGATCTTCTCTACATTGCCCAGTCCGAAACAAACACCTTAACTGCACCTTTAAATGGAAATCTATACAGACGAACCTAAATACTAAATCTGAGGGGGGGGGGGGGGTAAATTTATTTTACTAATTTCAAAAAATAGTCGTGAAACTCGAAGAAGGGTTATGAATCAAATTAAAAATCATTATGGATTCTGCATTTTTCTCAATAGTCGATGTAGCCCTATTTCAACAAGTAATGCATGGAATTTCACACCATTAGAATCCTCACGATGGGCATACATTGTCATTTAGTTTTGGCATTATGATAGCGAATTTTGAAGTATTAACATGTATGAGATAGAAGAAAGTTTTGGGATTGCCATATCTGATCAGTTCAAAGACTGGAAAAAAAAAAAAATTAAACAGTCAACTATATCAACGGACTACGAGTTTCATATATCATTATTATTTTAATAAAAAAAGCATTAAAATTGCACACAGTAGGTGAGAAACTAATCTTGCCTGTAGTCAGAGAGATATTAAAAACTATTCTTCAGTATAAGAAACCGTCTGATATCATCAGAAAAAATTCTGAGAAATAATTCGGTACAAAGAGGAATAGATGGCTAAAAGCACTGAAATATCATTATGCTGTTACTTAGAGACCTGCAAATTTTCTATTCAACTCCATGGATCAGCGTTACCAAATAACAAAAACTCACAAAAGAAAAAAAATATAGAGTTATTTGCCAAAACAAAGACAGAATCGATATTTAATACCACGAAGATATATATATATATAGTCAATGAGAAATAAATTCTTTATCATAATATTTTGTCACTTGCTTCTGATGTTGCTTGAACAACGACGGGACATCAGGAGGGTTTCATTAACATATTCTGAACATGCAATACTAAATATACCCTCTGTACATTGCGTTACACATTGTCAGCAATTGGTTTTTAAAAAATTGGAATGGATACCTTATATGTCACTTTATTACATTATTAGAGCAGTCAATAGCAATAGAAGCAATTCATTGACTGACAGGATATTTTGCCAACGTTATAGTAAAAATCATTTCACAACAAAGTAAAACAATTGTTTTACTTTGTAGTGCAGTTGTCACTATCACTTTGCATCAGACTTGCAAATGATTTCAATCGGTTGCTGCTGCACACAGAAGTTTGTTGTCTCTGAAAACATATTTGTCTGAATCGTTTTTTGATATATTTGATTTAAGTATATTCAGGGCTGCTCGCTTTTAGCCAGGCCGGTTTAAACCGGTCGGCTTTTTCTGGTTTAAACCACTTTTAAAAGGCCGGCTTTTATTAGAAAAAACCGGCCTTTTGCTTTTTTTTTTTTTTTACAAAAACTATTCTTAAAATGAAATGTATAATTAATAATTAATTAGTGACTTTTTATTTACTGTTACCATGAAAATGTACAGTAAATTACATTGAAATTGTCTGCAATTAAAATATAAGCAAATTTGTTAGTATAAATGGTGTAGTAGTCAACATATAATAAGGATGATTATTAGAAATTTGTGCAATAAATTTTTAAAACATTTCAAATCATTTTTTTCGAATAAGATATTTATTCAAAAAATAATACACTATTAGGTTATGAAATAAGTTACTAGTCATTTGGCTCAGTTTTTAAAAAACAGTATACTTTTAACAATTTTTCTGCTTTTTCAGCACCTAAGCTGTTTTTGATTTTATTCCAGACAAAACCATATGTTGAAAAAATTCTCTCAATAGATGCAGAACTTGGGGGACAGCTATGTAATTTAATAAAAAAATCACAGAAACCATTAGGTAATAAACCATCTTTTTTTTATGTGTTCACTTTAGCAAGATTCAGAGAAAAGTAAATTTGGGTATGCTTCAGGATCTTTTATCTTAAGTTTTAATACACAAGGTAAAAATTCAGGATAATTTTCTTCGAACCACATTTCAGCTTCA
The DNA here is from genome assembly GCA_964019185.1 of Maratus speculifer. Lineage (NCBI taxonomy): Eukaryota > Metazoa > Arthropoda > Arachnida > Araneae > Salticidae > Maratus > Maratus speculifer. The sequence continues at coordinate 34,348 of CAXHSM010000181.1, read as the reverse complement.
TTTTCTTGTGCATTTGGCAATTTTTTACCAGTTTCATTTTGTAGAGTATTTATTTGAATGTAATCCTTACCCATAGCATGAAAGTATCTTTAATAAACAGAGAAAGTTCTGCTGAACCTATAGTACAGGTTTATTTAAATCATGTTGTCTATTTATGATGCTTTTCTATTTCTGGCATATTAATTATTAATTGGCTATAAAAATGAACCTTTGAACTAGGGATGCACCAAATATTCAGTATCTATTCGGTATTCGGCCATGTTACCGAATATTCAGTTAGGCCGAATATTAAACTATTCGGTTGAGCAGAATATGAAACTATTCGGCCTGCCGAATATCAAAGTATTCGGCCGAATCCAATACTTAATAAAACCTTTTAAAAACTTTTCACTTATTTCAACTTTTAACTGTCAATTTTTTAATTTACATTTAAAATAATTAGAAACAAAATTTTTAAATAAAATAGAATGTTTTTACATTATTTATTTGCTGTTTGTAAAGTATTAAGAAAATTAACCATCAGAAGGATTAAAATGGTGATTTGTTAGGATTCTCCTTAGGAATAAATTATGTGCTGATAAAAGTTTCTAAATTTTGTTTAGTAAATAAACTGTTTCTTGCTTTTCCCCAAATAAGTCCTTTAAAAGAAAAAAAAAACTTTTGAGATTAATAATAGCTATCAAGGCAGACAATTTTTGTTCATGAAACCATAATCAACTTATTGAGTCATAAGTACGTTGTATTTCATCTCACTCTAGGTCAAAACCTGTGTGTTCATTTATTACATTAACAATAAATAAGATAACATTTTCAACTCACACGCTTTGATTTCTGTAAAATATGATATGATGGAAAGGGTGGAAAATACGACCATTCATACGAAAAGAACTATGAGCCAAACATACCTTTATTCAGAATTAAGTTGAAAGTATTTCTACTTTATATTGAAAAAAATTTGCCCTGAGTTATTTAAAAAGGACAATTATCAGACTGTAAAATTTTTCTTTGGCCATTTTTTCATTATTTGATTTTAAAATGTTTGTTTTGATTCATAGAATATTTTATTAATTAAAGTTTCATAACTGTGCTTCTTAAATAACTCAAGGCAGATTTTTTTCAATACTAAATACTCTTGTAAAAAGCTCTTGTTTATCAAAATGTAAGTTTCTTTTATTAAATATTATGTAAAACTGCTTTAAAAAGTAACATTTTAATACCTTTAAATTTTGAAATATAAAAAGTATTTGGAAAGCCGAATATTCGGTATTCGGCCCAACAATTACTATTCGGCTAGCCGAATATTCGGTATTCGGTTCACCTGTCGGCCGAATATTCGGCATTCGGTCAAAATCACTATTCGGTGCATCCCTACTTTGAATATAATTTTAAAGCCATTTCATAATATTTTAATTTGAATTTATAGGAAATAGCTATCAGTAAAGTAAATTAACATGTATAGTTGTAAAAAATAAATAATAAGATATACCTTGGGAAAAAAGCTAATAAAAGCTGGCTTTTTCTAATAAAAACAGACTTTTTCCACTAAAAGCCGGCTGGCCTGGTCGTAGAAAAGGCCGGCTTTTTTGCAGCCCAGAGTATATTGCATTTAACTAAAAACAGAGATGTAAAAATACGCTAAAACATGATTGCGCTTCAATTTTTTAATTGACATATATTATGTCATGTGACAGTCCTGCTTAGAATTTTAAATAAATTTAAACATTCTAAATATTTATAAAGTAAAGGTCAAGATTCAGGAATTTTGGAAGTGGCCACTGGCCATGATTAATTCAGTGGCCACTTATGTGTCATTGCACATTCATAGAACTTGTCTGTAGTTAAAAATGCATGTATGCACATAAAGGTATAATATTAGGCATGGTCAAAAATTAAATTCTTCAGAAACATATATTTATACAATATATTATCTTAAATACTTTTTCAAACTAAAAATTTTTTTAAATACTTACTTTACTTCTTTAATTTTTTTCAAAAACTGAAATGAAAGAAAAATCAGACTACATAAAAAACACAAGCAAGTCATATTTTAATCCTGAAAACAGGGCCTTCTACTTTTGATGGAAACATTCCACCACAATTCAATTACACTTTCACAATTAAAATCATTTAAATCCACCTTAGCAGTTTTTACAATTAATCTGTTTTCCAAACATTCTTTCTTCATAGATGTGGACCTGTCATTTATTATGTTTTTCACACTGCTCCACACTCTTTCCACTTCAGCGTTACTCGGCGGTATGGTAATTAAAACTTGAATAACTTCTTTCATTATTTTGAAGTTATTGAAGTTTTCACTACCCAACTTTTCTAGTAAATTAGGCAATGAAATTGTTGGTTGCAAGTTCTTGAACATACTGCTACGTAACAATTTCCATTCTTCTAATGCTCTTTCTTTGGAAAAATGAAACAGTTCACAAATTCTTAGTAGCTCATTTTCCCCAAAACTGATTCTGTAGGTGGAAACATGGCAGTGTCTAACTTTTCTGCCATGAGAGTGCAAGCATTGTTTCCTGGTCCTTCATCACCGAAAAACCTATCTGAAATCTTTTCACTTACACTTACGCAAAAAGCCATAAAAGTGTCTTTTTGATCTAGTAAAATGCTAGATGTTATGTTTCTAGTTGCTGTAAAAAAACAGGGAACTTCTTGTATTCAAAAGAATATCTTTAAATTTTATCTGATCTATTTCGGAATCATCAACTGCAAAAAGAAAATTTTGCAAATGCTGGCCGTTGCTTTCTACCAATTCACCCGATTCTCCAAAGTCAATTAAGTCTAATTTTAATTTTTTTGTGCAATTTGTTGCATCACATATATTTATATCAGTTTTTTCCAAATACAATGAAGCTTTAGAAATAATTCCTAAAAAAATCTCTAAAAGCATGTAGGAAACACACAAAATCATAGAGAAGCAGGTTTTTTAAGTTGTATTTTGCTGAACTTATAACACTAGCTGTATAGCCTCAGGCATGGGGCGATACAACATTAGTAAGGTGCTGAACAATAAACTGATAATTTTCAATAATAGCTATGACTGTACTGTTTAATGAATTAACCCACCTTGTTTCGCAAATAGCTTTAAAAGACAGTACTTTTAAGTTAAGTGCATCAGCAGCTCTATGTAGCTCTCGAGTAAGTTTAGGACTAGTTCTATAAAAATTATTGATTGATCTTAAAAGTGCCATTATTTTTGAAGATGTTGCATTATTTTTTATTGAATCTTTAAGACATAAATCAAGCAAGTGATTGTAACAATGAATGTGTATTGGTGACTGCAAGATCTTCACCAATCCACCATGTTTACCAATATTGACTGAAGCTCCATCAACTGTCATGCATATTAGGCGATCCTGCCATTTACTAATTTTACACTTATCAAGACAATCAGTTATGGTTTTTGACAAGCCCTCAGCATTTGCATTTTCAATTTCACAGAGACTTACAAATGACATTCTGCTATTATTCTCCTCCTCTGGAACATACCTCACTATAACAGCTTCATATTCAGAATATTTTTTTGTTGTACTTCCATCAGTCAATATGGATATGAATTTGGCAAAATTGATACTATCCACAGTTTTGTTTTTAAAATATAATGCAACATACTTTAATAAAGTTGCAAATGAATATTGATTTTGATAGGCGTCTCCTAAATGAACACCATTCAATTTTTGCAACTGACATTCGGTGTATTTTTGTCGGCCGATTATCTACGCTATGGGACATAGGCCCTATGGGGTGGGTTGCCCTCCGTGGGGGTCTTTCTAAGGGAACCTAACCCGTATTTATGCAAGGTTCGAAAAAAACCATGGAAAACTTTGAACGGTTAGGCCGACGGTCGCGATTGGGTTCGAACCCAGCACCTACCGTCTACCAGTTTGGAGGTCAGAACCTTGCGGCCACTGGTGGGGCCAACTGACATTCGGATGCAAAATCACTTGCTGGTCTGTCTTTTATTGCAAAATGAAATATAATTCTCATAAGACAAGACTTTTTTTATGAGTTTTTTCATCTATGGTAGGGGTGCACAACCTTTTCAAGAGAAGGGCCACTTACAAAAAAGTCTGGGCAGTCGAGGGCCACATCAATAACATGGAGATAATTCGAATTCGAAAGGTGATCTGTGGCCTATTATCGGATAAAAAATATGTTTTCAGAGGAAAGTGGGAAAACACCTTTTTAGGTTTTGCTTAACCAGTCAAAATATCCACTTCAATTGGTAAGGATATAGCAGCAGTTTTTGCGTTTGTGTATATAACAGATATAGCAAGGATTATTCGATTATAAGATGTAATATTATTCCTTGACTTTATTCCAGAGAGTAAATTTTGTTTTATTAAAAGTGCTAAGTAAAAAACAAAGATAAGTGGCTGGTGGCGAAAAAAAAATGTAATCTTTATGAACGAAGGAGAGGGAAGGAGCCGATCAATAGGATTTTTCCATGTCTCATCACTGAACTACCTGATTTTTCAATGCCCGATCAACAAAATTTGCAGCTTTCCATGCATGTCGACCAAAATAGATTTTTATGAAAGTGATCAACAAAATTCGCAATTTTTACGAAACTGATTGAGAAAATTCGATCTTTCTGTGCCGGATCAACAAAATTTGTGATTCTTAGGAAACCGATCAAGAAAAATCACATTTTTTTATGAAACTGATTGTCAAAATTTGCCAATTTTGCAAGGCAGATCGACAAAAGCGTGCTTTTTTACAAAGCCCATCTTCGAAATTTACGATTTTTACGAAGTTGATCGACAAAATTCTCCATTTTTAAAAACGATCGGCGAAATTCGTGATTTTTTCTTCGCATGATCGATAAAATTCGTGATTTTTCTGCGGCTGATAGACAAAATTATCAATTTTCATGAAGCCGATCGACGAAATTTGCGATTTTTACAAAGCCGATCAATGAAATTCATGACTTTACTGATGTTGATCGACGAAATTATCATTTTTTAAGAAGAGTTAAGTTATCATTTTTTTGTGATTTTTACGAAGTTGATTGACGAAATTTGCAATATTTCATCGCATGATTGGTAAAATTCGCGATTCTTCCATACCAGGTTGACAAATTTCACGATTTTTACAAACCTTATCGACAAAATTTGCGATTTTTATAAAGCCAATTGACGAAATTCGAAATTTCTACGAACCTGATTGATGAAATTTGCGATTTTTGCAAAGCCGATCGACGAAATTCGCGATTTTATGTGAGCCTGATCGACGAAATTTGCAATTTTTCCGCATGAGATCGACAAAATTCCTGTTTCTGACTGACAAAATTTGCCATTTTCAGAACCCGATCAATAAAACTTCCGATTTTCCCGTGTCTAATCGACGAAGTCAGCTTTTCTGCTGACGATAACTGCATTTTTTTACGTGGCAAGATGAAATTCGCGATTTTTTTTCTTGGGAAACTTACAAAACACACTGACGGCCATTTAAAATGGGCCGAGCAGAGTATTTGCAGTGGTTTGTGGAAGGCTTAATTTACAACAACAGTTTTCATGACAAAAACTTTTAATACTGACTAGGATGACATATTTACAGATGTAAACAAAACTACGACATTACTTTGCGGTAAACTTAAAAGAACTAAAATAATGATGAATAAAGTTACATGATTATGTGCTTAAGCAACATTTGAAAAAGAAAAGTAGAGCAACAAGCCATTGCAACACAAACTATTTATACAAGATTCTGAAGAACTTGTTTTGCATATATCTGTTGCCACTGTAGACACAAACTCTCTTCAGCAATACATCAAGATTTATCTGCAACACATATCCAAGATGCTATTGGCTATGCGGTATGACATCAAAAACATCTGTTGTTCACGGAAAGTGACGTGATCGCTAAATCACTGCTACTCGGCTGTTACACAGTAGCATTATTCAGTAGAAGCAGATCGGAAAAACCAGCTCTCGGATATGGTAAAACAAAACATGCTCGGGGGATGACGAAAAACCATACATGCATCTATCAAAGCAATACGTTTTATTTCTATTTTAAACTTGTTTTCTTTTAAACTTTTAATGTTTATTAAACTTAAAAACGTATAGATGCGCAACAAATGACCTCCTTTTTTGTCATCTCCAGAGCATTACAAAAATTCTGAAAAAAGTTATAAAAATGCAAAAATTACAAAACTTCAAAAGTTCAGTAAAATTAAATTGCATTTTAATATTCAAAAACAACAGTCTGGTCATATAAGACTTTATTGGCAAGGCATTGACCAGAGTGATTACATTGTAAGAAAAATTATAACCCTCCCTTAAAACTTTAAATATCAAAAATCCTTCTACAAAATTTCAACAACTGCTCTCTAATTTGGGGTTTTGTGAAACTGTCAGCCAAGTTAAATTTACTAGCAATATATTTAAGTTTAAAGACCTGATCATATACTAAATTTCTAAGAAAATTATTTTATATGGATATGTTTTGTTTTCTGATTTTCAAAAGGAGAATTAGAAAAGGCTATTGCTGCTTGGTTATCACAGAATCAGGGATGCCGTGGACGTGCTATAGCGCGTAAAATATGGAAAAAACCGGCGACGGGACGAAAAAAAAGAAAGAGCTTACGCGTCCCGCGGAACGCGTAATTTTCGTCAAAAAAATCATAAAAAAGAAATTTCGTTAAAAAATCGCGAAATAACGAATAATTTCCGGCAAATATCGTCAAAAATTCGCGAAAAAACGGTCTAATTTTGTTACAAAATCGCGAAAAAACGACAAATTTCATCCAAAAATCATGATAAAATGGCAAATTTTGTCGAAAGATTCGCGAAGAACGGCAATTTTCATCAAAAAATTGTGATAAAACAGTAACTTTAGTCAAAAGATTGCGAAAAAAAGGCACATTTCGTCAAAAGATCTCGAAAAAAAGGCACATTTTTTCAAAGAATCGCAAAAAAGGCAAATTTCGTTAAAAAATAGTGAAATAACAAGTAATTTCCTGTAAATTTCGTCAAAAGATGCATGAAAAAATGACTAATTTTGTTACAATATCCCGAAAAAAAGGCAAGTTCCCCAAAAATTCGCGAAAAAAAACAAATTACGTCCAAAAATCGCGATAAAACGGCAAATTTTGCCCCAAAATCGCTATAAAGTGGCAACTTTCATCAAAAAATCGTAATAAAGCGGTAACTTTCGCCAAAAGATTGCAAAAAGTCGGCATATTTTGCCAAAAGATCGCGAAAAAACGGCAAATTTCATCGAAAAATCGCTTTAAACTCAAATTTCGTCAAAAGGACATTAAAAAAAAGTTAATGTGAGGATAGAATTTTTCTGTTAAAAAAAACTAACTCTCCTGCTTCCAAATTATTATTATTATTATTATTATTATTTTTTTTTTTTTTTTTTTGCTGCTTCAAAAACAGATTTTCCTGCTTCACAATCTGTTTTTGATTGTTCCAAATCTTTTAATTATTTATTACATTATTATTAAAACAATAATTATTGCGTTTAATTTTTCTTTTGCAAATGAACAAGTTCAATTTTTGCATCTAAAAATATGACTTATTAGTGGGGACCCACTTTTGTAAAAAAGGGACCCACAATTTTAGAAGTCCTGGGTCCCCGGGACCCAGGATTTTTCAAGTCCAGCGGCATCACTGCAGAATAGTGTGCAATCTTTAAAGTTTAAATTTAGAACCTCATTTTGTAAAACATTTTTGACCCAGATTAATTCTTTAGCAGCTTCAGTTAAACTGACGTATTCGGCCTCCATAGTTGAAAGACTTATACATTTCTGTTTAAAAGTCTTCCACGAAATGGGCGTTTCATCTAGAAACAAAATATAGCCACCTATGGAAACTCGATCGTATCTGTTTGCAGCAAAGTCTGAGTCTGAATAGCATGAAAGATTTAACTCACTAACTATGGATAACTCAAGTTTATAATGTTTAGTATATTTAAGATAACCTAACAATTTTAATAAACTATTCCAATGCAAAATTCCAGGGTTTGATTGAAATTGGGATAACAAATTAACTGCATACATGATATCCGGTCTAGTCCTTCCAGCTATAAAAGATAAACAGCCTGTAAGATTTCTGTAAGGAAGCTTAGACATCTTTTCAATATCTTCCTTAGTGGAAGGTGAATCTTGCTTCAACAAAACTAAGCCCTTGGGCATAGGTAAAGTACTGACAGGAAATTTAAATTCTGAAAACATTTCACAAACTTTTTCAATGTATGAAGTTTGGTGTATAAAAAGACTATTTCCTGTTTCTTCAAACTCTATACCCAATAGCTTTTTTAGTTGACCCCAAGATTTTTAAATTAAAATGTTTTTGCAGCAATTCTATCCCAAAATCTAAATCATCTTTAGTTTTACCAAAAAGAACTATGTCGTCAATTTAAAGTAAAAGAACCAATCTGGCCTGAAACATGTATACACAATTGCACCAATCGAGTTTTTGAAAATCAAGTTTGGATAAAACATCATCCATCTCGAAAAACCATTGTCTACCACTCTGGTGGAGACCATAAATAGCTTTATTTAACTTACAAATTTTATTTTTATCCCTAACAAAACCCTCAGGTTGGTGCATGTATACAGTCTCATCCAGATTAGCATAAAGATAGGCATTGTTGACGTCTACCTGGACATTTCTCCATTTAAACAGACATGAAAATATGACAAAGAACAACTTAATTATTGTAAAACTGACAACCGGACTAAAAACTTTTTCGTAATTTTCCCCCTTTATTTGATTAAACCCCTTCGCTACCAATCTCGCCTTGTACCTTACAATTTCATTTTTCTCGTTTCTTTTAACGGTAAATACCCAGCGGTTTCCCAAAACTTTAGCATCTTTTGGTGGTGTCACAAGATCCCATACTTTTCGTTCATACATGATTTCGATTTCATGGTTCATTGCGTCCCTCCAGTTTGATGCTTCTGGGCTTTTAATGGCTTGATTGTAACTTTGAGGAATTTTTATTTCAGTTAAATTTTGCTTCATTTACATTTAAATCTAAAACTTTACCAGATTATTTTTAGAGCTAAAATCAAATAAATTTTTATCACATTCTATTTTATTTTCTTTGCAATATTTTTATTAATTCATTAAAAGACCTAATTCTAGTGTTGGTTCCTTCTATGCCATAGTAAATGTCTGTCTGATTTCCGGTTTTTCGGGGTACTGCTTTACGGGTTCATGGAATTGATGCACAAGGTTTTAAAACATCCTGCTCCGAAACTTCTGGATCTTTTACTTTACCAGCCTCACTCTCCAATAGAGATGTATTCTCAGGTTCATAAAAAATATTTCCGTCTTCTGGAAGATCAAAAAGTGAAAAATTGAATTTTTGTTCTTTAAATTTTGAAACTACATCAACCCCCCTTTTTGTTTCATCAAATCTTACATTAATGGTTTCTACAATTTTATTTTCATCAATTAGCCAGATTCTATAGCTTTTCGTTGATTGAGCATACCCATACATGATCCCCAGTTTAGCTCGCATATCAAGCTTCCTTCTAATCTGTTTGGGCACTCCAACGTACACTAAACATCCAAATTTCTTTAAATGAGAAACCGAGGGTTTTTTTACCAGAATACATCTCAAAAGGGGTGATTGACTGTTTGTGACATACCCTATTCCATACGTAAGAAAAACACATTAAGGCTTCCGCCCAAAATTTTTGAGATAAGCCGCTAGCATTGAGAAGAGTCTTTACACCATCCAAAGCAGTTAAATTAAAATGCTCCGCAACCCCGTTCATTTCAGGACTGTACGGGTTTGTCTTTTCATGAAAAATACCCTGCTTTTCTAAAAAAGAATCAAATTCTCTGTTACAAAATTCTAAACCACCATCAGTTCTGATTGAAATTATTTTCTTATTTAGATACCTTTCGGCCCTACTTTGAAATTTTAAAAAAGTTTGAAAAACATCAGATTTATTCTTGATGGGGTATACTGTAACAAAATGAGAAAAATCATCTATGATGGTGAAAAAATAGCGACTCCCCCCATGCGACGTTACTTGTAAAGGGCCACAGAGATCCATATGCAAAAGTTCGAGAGCAGTTTTTGATTTAATTTTACGTATAGCTTTAAATGATGTTCTTTTAGACTTAGCGAGTTTACAGGAGATACAAACCTCGGCTAACTTAGACAATAAAGGCAACCTACAACACTTTCATTTTTAGAAGTGTTAATTAAATATTCATTGTTTACATGAAAAAACCTTTCATGCCACAGTTCATTTAAATTTAATTTTTCAACTTGATTTGCAGAAATGTTAGCCAAGTTGCTTTCTCCTTTACATTTGTAACTAAAAGGTTTTAAAAAGTACAAATCATTTTTTCTAACAGCATAAAATAAAAAATTCCATTACTTGTCATAAACAATTACCCTGCCCTTACTGCCAACAAAGTTTACACCCAATTTTTCAAGTTTGCTTCCAGACAATAAGTTTCTACGTAAATTAGGATTATACAAAACATTTTTAAGGATAATTTGATTGAAGCTGCCATCTTTATATTTTACAAAAAAATTTACTGTACCCCTTCCCTGAACAGGACTTACCTTTTCTCCCACAGCAAGTGACATCTGCATATTTGACACAGGCTCAAAATCTAAAAATAAATTTTTGTCATTAAAAAAATGAGCAGTCGCTGCGGTATCAAAAACCCAGCTATTACTTCTACAAAAATCAGATGTATTTGCTTCAAAAATGTTTGGAGAAATTTCAATTAAACTTGCTTCGTGTTCAGAGAAGGTACATTTTACATTATTATACTTTAATTCAACATTACTGGATTCTGAAAATTTACTTTTATATTGAGAATTTTTAGACCTAAGTTTACAATTCGAAATTAAATGACCATAAGATTTACAAAAATAACAAGGACTTATTGATTTATTCTGTTTAAAATTTTTAACTTTAGAAAATTTACTTGAATTTACATTATTATCAGACTTAAAAGATTTACTTTGATTACTTAAATTTACATTACAGTTATCAGACTTTAAAAATTTACTTTGATTTACATTAGAATTATCAAACTTTGAAAATTTACCTGAATTACATTTCACTTCTCCAGAAAAAGCAGCTTGATAAAGCAGAAAAAGCAGCATTCTGAAAGTCTCTTGTGGCTAGCTTCAATCTGTTCTCCTCTAGCAGCAGTTCGGCTTCTATCTTATCTGGGACAAATTCTTTATCTGGCCACCTGTAAATTGCTTGCACTGTGGACTGAAATTCCTCTGGAAGACTTCTTATCATTTTGATACCCGACATAGAGTGGTTGAAGATCATGCCCAACTTCACGAAACCGCTCGGTTGCTTGTTTCACTTTACACAAAAACAGTCCGAGATTGTCGCCTTGCACATATCTCAGACTAAAAAAATCATTTAAAAGCTGGATAACTCGAGCTTGGGTGGTTGGTTCAAAATGATCCTTTAGAATCTTCCATGCAACAGTGCCATTAGTAGTACCAGCGATCAGGGCTTGAACTCTAGGCTCAGGGTCTGATAAATTATAGTGTATGCACGAGCTTTTCTCAAACTCAGTTCATTTCTTTCCCTCCAAGTCAGTTGTTCGGTCACAGGAACTGTTGTCGCCTCATCCTCTTTTCCCGGAACTTTGCTTTCCTTTGATGGTTCCATACTTTCACCAGCCTCTGCATCCGGACCTTCTATAAACTGCCACGCCCCATAATGTAGCAAAAGGACTCTTACTTCAACTTTCCAACTCTCCCAATTTGAAGAGGTCAAAAGGGTGACGTTCGTCAGCTCCATTTCTAAACTTCGGCCTCCTTCAAAGCAATGGGGGAAACTTTCAAAAATCGGAAAAGTCCAAAAAGAAAACAATCCTTGCAGATTATCACCAGTGAAGTCGACTCAAAAAGATCACATTAAAAACAGGGCAGACGGCAAAACTTGAAAACTCCAGCAAAAATTTCCAGGATTGGAAAAATATCGGCACGACGTCACTTGTCAACAAACATCGTTGAACAAAACATCGACGAAAAAATCTTCACCTCCACAAGGGCTCTGGGCCCATAACCCTGACGCCCATTTAAAATGGGTCGAGCAGAGTATTTGCAGTGGTTTTGTGGAAGGCTTAATTTACAACAACAGTTTTCATGACAAAAACTTTTATTATTGACTAGGATGACATATTTACAGATGTAAACAAAACTACGACATTACTTTGCCGTAAACTTAAAAGAACTAAAATAATGATGAATAAAGTTACATGATTATGTGCTTAAGCAACATTTGAAAAAGAAAAGTAGAGCAACAAGCCATTGCAACACAAACTATTTATACAAGATTCTGAAGAACTTGTTTTGCATATATCTGTTGCCACTGTAGACACAAATTCTCTTCAGCAATACATCAAGATTTATCTGCAACACATATCCGAGATGCTATTGGCTATGCGGTATGACATCAAAAACATCTGCCGTTCACGGCAAGTGACGCAATCACTAAATCACTGCTACTCGGCTGTTACACAGTAACATTACTCAGTAGAAGCAGATCGGAAAAACCAGCTCTCGGATATGGTAAACAAAACATGCTCGGGGGATGACGAAAAACCATACATGCATCTATCAAAGTAATACGTTTTATTTCTATTTTAAACTTGTTTTCTTTTAAACTTTTAATGTTTATTAAACTTAAAAACATATAGATGCACAACACACACGATTGTTTCGAAGCCGATCACCGAAATTTTCAATTTTTCCGCGTATCATCGCAAAGTTCGTGATTTTCCTGTATCCTATCAACGAACTTTGCAGTTTTTCACCCTTGATCGACAAAATTCGCTATTTCTTCATGTCCGATCAACGAAATTCACATTTTCTTCACGCAGCAAACCGAGAAAGTATGCGAACTTTCCCGCGGAAAAATTTGCGATTTTCCCATGAATGATCGACAAAAATCGCGTATTTTCCATGTCTGATCGGTTAAATTTACTATTTTTCTTCCGAGCCGCATGGACAAAATTCGCGATTTTTTCATACCTGATGAATGAAAAATGTGATTTTTCCGCACTTGATCAGTGAATTTCGCGATCTTTCCGTGCCAGATTTACGAAATTTGCGATTCTTAAATGAACTGATGAATTTTTATATTTTCTTGCTGTAAATTGACGAAATTTACGATTTTTATCTGCGACTTTTCCACAAAAATTGCTATTTTTTTCTTGTTGTAAATTGACGAAGTTCACGGGCCACACGTTAACTCATTGCGGGCCACAGGTTGTGCATCCCTAATCTATGGTAACTATTTTTTTATAGATTACTGCTTCTTTTATTGGAATGAAGGTTGATTTTTCCTTTTCTAAACATTTTGAGTGACTTATACTCTTAAAGTGAATATCAACACTTTCCTTTTTACGATGAGGAGGTTGAAAGTTCTTGGAGTCCTTCACAAAATTTGAAAGATATTTGCTAGAAAGTTGTGGAGCCCATTTAGTGCAAACAAGGTACCACATACCCCAAGGATCATTTGGATCAATAATGAGGTTTTTGACTATCTTCTGTTGCTTTGTCATCATTCTTTACATATTTCCATTCTTCCCTGTAGTGCCGGCTGCTTTCCTTCTCAGAATAACTACTTTTGCTTTTTTTAGAGTCCGGTTTAATTGGATTAGAATGTAGAACTGGCGGAAGACTTTGCACTTCAGCTGGCATTAATGGTGGTACAGATGACAATCTAATATAAGAAATGAAGTAAAACGATTTTTGTAATTTAAGATTTAAAATTTTAAAAACATATAATTATATACTATCTTGCATTTTCTGCTACTAGGTTTATGCATCATCAAGTCAAGGTTTTGTCTAAACTTTTCTGACAGGATTATTTTTATTTATTTATATAAAATTGTGAAAACTCTAGCTGTGATTTTGTGAAATTAAAATTAGCATCATATTTAGGTTCTTGTTAGACATTTCAAATGGGTTTTGTTTTAATAAATTGATATAGCAGGGATCAATCCAAGCTAAATTTGGGTCCTTTTGCAGTCCCTTTGCAAAATTGCATTTCATAAAATTCCGTTAAAATTAAAATTCATAAATTTCCAAAATTTGGTTTTAAAAAATGTTTCTTTTGTAATTTTTTTTTCATTTTAAAATATTACAGCATATATTAAATCAATGAAACTATCTTTGTACTAAACATAAAATTTGATAACTTCTAAAATAGAAACTTTTACATAATTTTTTCACAAAAATGGGACCCTAAAAAAAATAATAATAAAAAAATTAAATAGATTCCTGTATAGAGAACTTTATAAACGTGTTATATTTATGTATGCTAATTTATTTTATCCGGGATGCCTCTCAGAAAATATAATATGAAGAAATTACATGTGAATTAAAATTTTGACATTTTTAAAAAGTTTACACATTAATTCTTTATTATTTCTATTCAATCTAAAATTTATTGTCAAATCATTGCATCAATTTATTTTTTATGACCTATGCACCATGCATGAAAACTCATATTCAATTAATTTATTTTGACATGATATTTTGAGTTTAATGGAGAAGGGGGGGGGGGGGAGGGCAAACTTGCAATGTCCATCTCCAGTCCTGCATTTTCTGTTATTAAATTTGTTTCATTCATAAAAGTGAACAAATTTTATTTAGTGATGAAATATTTTTGATTTATCACGTAAAAGGAAAGTTATTTAATGAGTTCAATTGAGTGTGCTTTCATTAAACATAACGAAAAAATTTCTATTTCATACATAAATTTATGAACACCTTTATCAAAAATAAAGGTTATTTCTAATACCTTATATATTGTAGAATAAAATAAAACAAGTTTAAAATGAATACTGATTATTATGTTATGGATGGAGGAGGATTGAATATTGCTACACTTTGATGCAACATTTGATCACTGATCGGTAGCTGGGCGAAAAGAACGTATTATTTCACTCAAGAACAAGGAAATATATCCGCTATCCACAGCAAAAGTAAAAAAGCGTAAATCTGCCGATCGACGGAAAAGTGGCATCTCTGTTTTATACTTGGAAATTTATATTATACAAGTAAATTTATATGCATTGTGAAACGGATTTTTTTTTTTTTTTTTTTTTAAATTGGTAAGTCTTTTTTTAAGATGAGATATTCTCAAAATATCCTTTAAGGAGCCAAATTTTTCCTAAAGTACCTCTTGATCATGCATAAAAACTAGCATACATTCATTAATATTGTATTTTAGAAGTGAGGAAAGTATATTCAGTTATAAAATTTACATGCATGTAACATGGAGAAACAATTTATATTAAAGAAAAGAAAAGGATATCTATTGTTTGTGGGATGAAAAGTCGGAAAATTTTGTTTTCAGCCTTAAGGCCGCAAAGAGCGAAAAATCTCTTGTCAAAAACAGAAAAGTTAGCAGGTATAAAAATTCAACTACCGAGTATGCATCGCATATAAATTGATAAATTATTTAGGTTGGCTTGTATGTGAAACAAAAGTTCATTTTTTTTTTTCCAGGACAGGAAAGTGTTAATATTATTACGCAATCGCGATATTCCGAATTTTAGTCTTTAATACAGATTGTCCTAGATATAATTTTAAGTTTGTTTTTTTTTCCTATGCGTTATTTTGAACTTTCGTTTAAAAAACCATGTATTCCTGAATTCAACTTCCGTGATTTCAAATTCAAAGTGAAAAGAATAATAAATAAAATAAACCTGACCAACTGTAAAAAAAACAAATATATATATATACAGCAGGTCGGGTTCGGGTAAAATTGATTTAGCCGACTCGATGCAGGATTTTAAATAGAGAAGAATCGATTTTAGAAATATCCATTTACATTCAGATTTATCCATAAGAGTTCACATACATTTTACATTTCCTTAATAAAATTTTAATATACATATAATTTTGGCATTAATATGAGCATTTACAAATTAAATTATAAACATTCTCTGCAAAATCCACTTTGAAAACATGACAGAGAGATAAAAGTTCACGGAAGTAAGAGATCGAAAACACAAGATCAAAGTTCAAATTAGGTCATTTCGAAAGCGGCAGAAAGAATATTAACGCAGTGCGTAGGCCGTCAGAGAGGGAGAAATATTTGTCTTTTATCAAATAAAATGATGAAATAAATTTAGTAGAAAACAAATCGAAACAGTCCATACTTATTTCCAAGGAAATTGCAAGACAAAGTCCCTTTTATTTATTTAGAATCCCATTTTAATAGCAATATTCTCATTTAATTTTCAGAATTATATTACTCAATATCCATGAAGTCCTTGAAAAACTTTTAGTTCAGAATTTATACATGTCTTGGGATAAAGTGAAGAAATAAAAAGAAAAGTCATATATAGGATTAAAATAGTTTGACTAATCGAATAAATATAACACATAAGATTTGTTCTTGCAAAAATCAAACTTGAAATCAAAAGAGATAAATTTTTAAAGTAATTAGTTATTAAAATTTATTTTTTAATGAACATTAATTAATTTTTAATTACAGATTCTTAAAAAGAAAATAAACTTACCGTTCAGAAGTATTTTCATCAGAATTTACCGCCTCTTTTCCAGTGCTTGTAAAAAATGACAATATTTTTCGCGGCTGATGATTTTCTTCCATTAATTTTCTTTTTTTACTCGCCATTGCATCAAGTATTAAAATGTAAATATATAAATTAAGTTAGAAAAAATAATATAGCATGTCTCTGTATAGGTAACGAAGGTCCCCGGTGTCTTGCTATGAAATATGGATACACGTTTCAATAATGTTTTCGATGCACACGTGCAGGCGAGTCAGAACGGAGAAAGTCTCTTTCTACAAATTTCTTCGGGGGCGCTCAGATTAAGACTGGGTCACCGGGTGACTCATTCCTCTTCGCAGGTGTTCTCATTCTTACAGCGATTTAGTGTCCATCTATTTACAAAAAAGAATGGATAGAAGGAAAGGAAGCACTGAATAGAAATTGAAATATTTCTAGTGAATGGGTGAAAAGGATTACGGATTGCCATTTTTTCTCCAAGTAAATTGTAAATTCTGCCGATGTATTTCGTAGGAATAAAAGAAAAATAATTAGAAAATAAAACACGTAGCTTTATTAAAATAAAAATTGGCGAATATAGCAAATTTTTCTCATCGCCACTGTTTAAAACTTGGTCGCCATGTGGCGAGTGGCGACTGGGAATCTTGACCTTTATTTTACTGTACATTAAACTAATGTATTACAGTATTGTTTGCTTAAATCTTTATTTGATTTTATTATAATTTAGAAAAATGGAATGTACAAATATTTTTTTCCAACTGTATTTAATTTAAAATTGACGGAGCTAAGAATTTTCTTCTATTTATATCCAAAGTGTGAAAATATGTTTATGTATTACACATACGAGTGACCATCAGTTCTATTTGAATAACATTGCAATGATTCAATAGGGGCCCCATAGTTTATCTTTACCCAGGCCCAGGGCCCCAATTAATCACAAACGGGGCCTGTAAAATGATTCCTGAATAGTGATAAAAGTTAATTAAAATGTACATGCTGAAAATATTACATAAATTTACTAATAGAAGCACTTGAACTTTACGTAATTGTAAATTATAATTTTTACATTGCAGTGGTTTCATAAAGAAGTACTTATTGTGCTGCCCTTTAAAAAAAATAAAAGAATAACATTCCTTCCCCCCCCCCCCCGAAAACAAAAGAAAAAAATCGGCCATATTACTATTTCATGAAATATTTCACCATAGCCAATCTTTTATTTTGTCATTTTATGCTCAATTTCAAAAAATAAAAATATTTTAAAATATACGCACAGACTCAACTTCAGCACACTAATTTTATGAGTTACAAAAAAAATAACATACTGTGAAACTTAAAACAAAAGCAATAGTGTTGAATGATAAAAAGAGAGACCTACTTCTTTCACTTCGAAATTAGCAACACAAGTTCCTGTTTCCAACTCCCATACTCTAATGAAATTATCTTCTCCAATGGAAGCAATTAAGCCACCATTTGTCTTGCAAAATGACAGAGATAAGACTTTACCACGATGAGCATTAGGTATAAATTTTGAATCTAGAATTATAGGGATGGTAGTGCGAAAATTAAAAATGTGAATTGAATTGCGAGAACCATAAGCAACCAGACCGGATTCACTAACATCAAGAAGACGTGATAAATTCCGATTTATACAAGGTATTAATGAAACTTCAGTTGCCATTTTATGTAAACAGCCAGTTTTTATTATAAGAAATTTTAACTGGTAAATTTATAAGTCAAAATTTAAGAAAATAAACGCTCAAACCACTAACTATTGTTTGCATACAAAGATATGTTGATGTTACCGGCAGGCATAGTGCAACATGTGATCATTTGCAAAGACATGCGCAGTTTCTATGAAAACAAGAACAAAGACCGGCGGGCTTTGTTCAAGTCAAGACCATGGAACAAAGAATATAAATTCTTTATATTCTTTGTTCCATGGTCAAGACGGGCTATCAGATTACCAACTCAGAAAGAAGACAACAGCATATGGAGTGAGTCTTTCAAGGAAAAGGCAGGTGACGTCATAGGGCAAAACATAGCTGTGCAAGGTGACGTCACGAACAGGTTTTTGCTGCTGCTGTAGGACAACTATCGCCGCCTTTATCAATGCTTTTTTGTGTTTGTGTGCCCTACAGCTTTCTTCATCGTCAGGTCATGTCTCGGTGGAAAACACTCTTGTACCCTGTTCGCACTGGGATAGTTGAGTCACTTAACTTTAAGTCACTTAAATTTTTTGAAGCGGAATACCCGGAATTAGGCTTCACCTGTTCGCACTTGCTAAATATTTTAATTTAAGTGACTTAACTTGGCCAAAATGACATCTGGGCATGCGCATAAGTTCTGAAATTTGTAACTGCAACTCCTAACTGCTTTTTTGTTTACATAGCAATTACCCTGCCATATTTCAATTAAAAATTAATTTTGTCATCCTCCCAATTTATTTTGCTGGAGCAAATAACAGGTTCAACATTTTCCATTTTTGACCTTTGATTACAAAAAAAAAAAAAAAAAAAAAAAAAAAAAAAACCACAAACGCACGTGTTAAGCAATTGAGGTAAACAAATAACAGTTTGAAATAATTTATAATTGTTTTTAGTACTCAACTCCAGTAATTTAATAATCAGAATTAAATATTCTAAAAGTCAGAAATAATAATTAAATATTCAGAAGGCACATTTCCACTCAACTCATAGTTAAGCAAGCAGTGCTCGCTTAAGTGAGTTGCAGAAACTTGCTTAAGCAAGAATCTTGATTCCGGGTACGACCGCTTCAAAAAACTTCAAGTTAAGTGACTTAACTTTCTCAGTGCGAACAGGGTATTGCACCCAAAAGTATGAAAACATGGAGGACTGGGAGCTGGAAAACCCAATGGCAAACCAATCAGTCAACTGTAAAAATCTAGTTTTTAGACGTTTTCCACGAAAATATGACTTGGAAGACCGATTGCGTTTTAATATGTGAATTGAGATTTAACTAATCCTAAATTTTACCCATCATCGAAAATATAGTGCAATAATATGTCGCTCCCCCATCTAATTCCGAATCTATTGAAACTAAAATTATGAAAAAATTAGAGGTTATTTAAAATCTTGCAGGAAAGCTATAGCGATTATTCTAGGTCGCGTAGTTTTTGAGAAAAGCACATTTTTCTGTTACACATAAATTTCGATTTGTCGAAATTGAGCAGAGATGTTTGTTAAGTATTATGCGTGAATATATCTATCTAATTATGTATAAATATAATAGATTGCTTCAGATATGACATTAGACAATATAACTGCATGTTCATGCTATCAGCATGGCCTCCTGTCTCAGACTGCCGGCTGAAGTATTTATTCTTAGTTAAGAGTTGTACATATGTGCTGCCATCTAGTGACAACATACGAAAATACATTACATGCCCATTTTATAAAAATAATTGAACAAGATAATATTGGATCATGGAGCTAAGAAGGTATATGGAGGAGACATATGTGACGTCACTTGAAGCCTTTCCTATCCCCCCGTTACAACGCCGCGGCCGCCATATTTGACCTGGGTAAGCTGCCTTTCCCCGTCTGCTACCGATCCTCGTATTGAGGAAGTTCCTCGCGGCGCAAGTCAACTACGGTAAAAGTCAAACATGGCGGCTATGAAAGAGGGGGAAAGAACTGGTTTTTCGGCGTCAGGGCTCACTATGATGCTAGATTGATATGTCTCCTCCATATACCTTCTTAGCTCCATGTATTGGATATTGGAAAAGGTATTTAAAATTAAAATATAGTTAGGATTGGAATTAAACTAAATATTAATAAAATAACAAAATAATGTATATTGAAAAATCATTAAAGTTAGAATTATTTTAGTAAAGTTAGTTCAAGTGTCTCTATAACGCTCTGGTTTCACTATTGTTCTAGAAGATTTTCGTACAGTCCCTTGAGGCAACACTTTTTGCGACTTACTTGTTGTGCTATCTGAGATTTGCACAGGATCACCCACTGGGTCTGTAATTACTGGATAAAAATCTTCGACTGATCTCACAGGCTTTGCAGCTTGATTTAATTCAGTCTTATCAGGGCGAATATAAAATCTGTTTCTTCTATAAACATTACCATCTATACCTTTAATAATATAGGATCGAGGTTGAGGACCAATCTGAATGACAGTTCCTTGCTTCCATGGTTCATTTATGTTCTGGCGAAACCAAACTCTAGCTTTATCTTGTAAATTCGAGAGTCTTGTACTATGTTTGTTAGCATATCTCTTTTGAATCATTTGTCGTTTCTCTAATGACTCTTTTGCTTCAGCTAATGGAAAATTTGGCCTAAGTTTTTCAGGATGGCATGGCAAGAGCGATCTAAGTCGTCTGCCTATCAATAATTCAGCTGGAGAGGGGAGATCTTGTGATGGTTGAATACGATAGTCTAATAAGACCATGTATAGGTCTTCCCCATCTTGTAATGCCTTAATTAAGGATTTTTTAATTGTTTGCACGGCTCTTTCAGCTTGACCATTGGCTCTAGGAAAATATGGTGATGTAAGGTTATGTTCCACATTCCACTCTTTGAGAAATTTTTGCACATCATATGACTTGAATGGAGGTCCGCCATCACTGACCAACTCCTCTGGAATTCCATGTCTTGCAAAAATAGATTTGAAAGCAATTATAACACTTGGTGCATCGTTTCTCTTAATTATTTGGACTTCAGGATATTTCGAAAAATAATCAATTAATAAAAGATATTGCTGACCTTTTAGATAAAAAATATCACAACCAACCTTTTGCCATGGCTTTTCTGGAACATCTTGATCCAACAGAATTTCTTTTTGATTGTTACGCTGATGCTGTTGGCAAGTTTTACACTTATCAATAAAATTTTCTATGTCACAGTTCATTGATGGCCAGTAAAAATATTCTCTTGCTTTTACTTTACAAGATACTATACCTCTGTGTGTCAAATGCAATTTTTGCAGTATTTCTGCTCTTGCTACCTTTGGAACAACCAGCCTTTTACCTCTACAGATTACACCTTCATCTGTACAGTACAATTCTTCTTTGCAATGCCAATAAGGTTTAGCAAAATTTTTTGTATTTATTCTTTCACACCACCCATTTTCTATGTGGTATAGAACATCTTGCAATTCATTGTCATTAGCTGTAAATGTCGCATATTCTTTCCACTTGTTTGGTGTTGCATGTGATAGCAGATTTATCTTAGCACTTTGGACTGTGTCTTCCTCGTCAATAAAATTTTCTTCTCTTAATTGAGCACGTGAAAGTGTATCGGCTATTAGAAGACGTTTTCCAGGGACATATTCAAGCTTGAAATCATACCTATTAAGCCTGAGGAGCATACGTTGAAGTCTTGGTGATATGGCATCATATTGCTTCTTGCTTAAACCTAGCAATGGCTTGTGGTCTGTCTGCACTTCCACAGGTCTTCCATAGGTATAATAATTGAAATGCTCAAGGCCATATATTACAGCCAGTAATTCTTTTTCGATCTGAGCATATCTTTGTTGTGTTTCAGTTAATGATGCAGAACCATACGCAACAGGTTTACTATCTTGAAGCAAAACAGCTCCCAGGCCATAATGGCTGGCATCTACTGAAACTGTTACAGCTTTGTTTTTATCAAAATATTGTAAACATGGAGCTTGTACTAGAGTTTTCTTTATTAGTTCAAAATCCCGTTGAACATTTTCATCCCACAGCCACTGTGTATCCTGCTTCAAAAGCTGTCTCAGTGAATGGGTTAGATTTGAAAGATGGGGCGTAAACTTAGCTAAATAT
This sequence comes from Maratus speculifer, assembly GCA_964019185.1. Lineage (NCBI taxonomy): Eukaryota > Metazoa > Arthropoda > Arachnida > Araneae > Salticidae > Maratus > Maratus speculifer. The sequence continues at coordinate 12,046 of CAXHSM010000181.1, read as the reverse complement.
GTTATCATGCCAAGAAATCTTTGCAAGTCCTCACGACTTTTTGGATTAGGAAATTCAGTTATAGCCTTTATTTTTTTAGGATCTGGTTCTATTCCTTTGTCAGATAATATGTGACCCAAATAATTTACCGAAGATTTTGACAACTGGGTCTTGGCAAGATTAAATTTAAGATTTGCTTCTCGAGCACGAGTTAAAACTTTATGCAATAACTGGCAATGATTTTCACTAGAGCAGTTTAGCACTACCAAGGGCTAAATCATCAAAATAAGGACTTACTTCGGGCATATCTTCAAAAATCTCCTCCATAGCCATCTAAAACTCTTCTGCAGCGTTGTTAAGCACAAAAGGCATAACTAAAAATCTGAATCGTCCCCAAGGTGTTGTAAATGTAGTTAGGTATGAAGATTCTGTATCTAATGGCAATTGCCAAAAACCATTCTTTGCATCCAGGATAGTAAATATTTTGCATCCTTGAAGCCGTGCGATAAGACCATCAGCAGTTGGTATGGGGTACTGAGGTCGCCGAATTGCCTCATTTAATGGCCTTGGATCTAAACAGATACGCAATTTTTTAGGCGAGTTAATAACAACCATATTATTTACATATTCTGTAGGTTCACTCACTTTAGCAATTATTCCAGATTCGACCATATTTTGCAACTCATTCTTTACTTTGTCATGTAGAGCTAGTGGTATCTTACGGGGGGCTGCTATGTGGGGAACATAATTGTCTTTTAATTTTATTTTTACAATGCGGTTTAAACGACCACTTCCTGTGAACACATCAGAAAACTGCTGGATTATATCTTCGGGTTTTTGATGGGAAAAATTATACATAGGCTTTATAACATTATCAAGTCTTTGGATAAGTTCCAGTTTCTCACAGGATTCAAGCCCTAATATTGGACTAGCATCTAAAGAGGTTACTAAAAATTTACATATCATATCTTTTTTTAAAGTTTTACAGTTAAGAAAACACTCACCTAGAATTGGCACAATATTGTCACAGTAATCCAGTATAGGTTGCTTGCATTGTCTCACTACTGGCTTTTCACTCCATTTTAATATTTCACTTTGTGGAATAACATTGACCTGAGCACCGGTATCCAATTTAAATACAATATCGTTTCCATTTACTTTTAATTTTTGTAACCACACAGAATTTAAATTTTTACTCTCAAGTTGATTTATGCATTTCAGTTCACCTAAATAAACAAACTCTGAATCACTGTCATCATTCTGTTCCACTGCATGTAATTGACGCACCTGTTGACTGTTTACTTTTTTTCTACATACTTTCGACCAGTGATTTTTACCTTCACAGTTTCTGCATTTTGTACCAAATGCTGGACATTTTTTTGGTTCATGAGATCTGCCACAATATTTACAAAATATTTCTCTTTTATGATATCGCTCGCGGCTCTCCTTCCGTTTAATTGCATCCACATTCAATCTGCTGACTTGATCGCACATTTCCGCGGCTTGCACTTTACTATGTTCAGCAGTTTTACATTCTGCAATAATTTCTTGCAACGTTTTCTTCTTTCTGCTAGTTTCGCGAATTAATCGCTCTTGTAGCGATTTATCAGCCAACCCTTGGATAATTTTATCACGTAGCATTCGATCGACAAGATCACCGTAATTGCATTCAATAACAGCCCTCCGTAAACGTGCATAATAGTCCGAAAATTTTTCGTCACTATCTTGCTTTATTTCTAGAAATTTAAATGATGCATATATTTCATTCACATAATCTTGAAAATATTTGTCAAATTCATCCAAAATTTGTTTCAACGTTATTTCATTGGCTCCTCCTACTGGTTTCAGATCAAAGGCACGAAATTGTTTCTTTAGCTCATCACCGCCAACATGACGAAAAAGCGCTGTTTTGGTTTTTTCTGATTCATTTCCATATTTCAGTGCTTCAATATAATCTTCGAAATCTTGCCTCCAATATCGCCAAGACTCGGATGGATTTGAGCCTGGTTCGAATGCAGCAATGGTAAGTAAACTTCCAGCCATGTTTCAAATTTTCTTTCGTTGTTGTTCAATTTAAGAAAAAATACATGGGTCGATCTATTTCTGACACCATGTTAAGTATTATGCGTGAATATATCTATCTAATTATGTATAAATATAATAGATTGCTTCAGATATGACATTAGACAATATAACTGCATGTTCATGCTATCAGCATGGCCTCCTGTCTCAGACTGCCGGCTGAAGTATTTATTCTTAGTTAAGAGTTGTACATATGTGCTGCCATCTAGTGACAACATACTAAAATACATTACAATGTTGAGGAGCGTTGCCGGTAACTATCGTAGCAGAAGTATAAAAGCATTGTTGATAATGATTTTTGAAAATATTCCTCCCTAATTAGCCGAGATATGAACCCTTAGGCCCGCCACACACCAGTGAAACATTGGACAAAAAACGTGCGACATGCGACAATTTTACCCTGATAACAAAGAAAAAACCGGGTTGACTGCGTCCTGTTGCACGATTTTTGACGCATGTCTCCCTGGTGTGTGGCGGGCCTTAAAGACAGAGACGGTTTAAACCATGAAGATAGATATAGTAGAAGGAGAACAAAGACGGCGCTTCCACTTTCGTCCCTAAAGTCTTTCCGAGTTTGGTTGGCATTTCCGGCAGTTTGGGAGCAGATGAGGTCTAGCGCCCCCTACATCCCTCTAGCAGACTAGTCGAGAGACCAGTCAAACAAGTCATGTGATCGAAAGTCAGTGCAGCATCACTAGCGCCACGCCATGCACCGGGAAATACTTTGGGGCTAAGTTCTGTTGGGAAAAGCCTATCTTCTCGGTTCTCCTTCTATTATTCTATCTTCATAGTTTAAACATAAATAACGACAGGGCCAACGTACTCTGCATACCATCAGCTTTTAAAGTCTAAATAACAAATTTTAATAACATATTTGTGTAATGCAATATCTAATAGCAGTATAAAAGCAATAAACTTCATACTGTCGCAAACATACTAATTTAATTAGAATTAATCACTTAAATCAGGGTTCGTGCACATAAAAAATTTAAAGAAAAAAATTATCCATTTTAATAACAGAATTTTTTTAAAAGTATTATTTGCCTTATTTAATACAAAACTTTCCTTATTTCGGATATAGTGGCTGCTTTATACTTGTTATTATAATTATATGTTAATGTTGTAGCGTACCGTTGAAGGCTTCCAAGATGGATACAGCGAAAATATTTGCATGTAGTTTATTCACACATATATTATTATAGACAGGTTGCACATAACAGAGACGCGACACAACATTTATAAAAACTAGTTTTAGCCCCTTGTTCTAGGTTAATTTTGGTTACAGTTAAAGTACGTGACCAGGTCACGTTGCAGTTAATGTCATTATACCACATCTCCCTTTCTTTAAAGATTCATTTTCTGCGGAGGACGAACGACTCGTCCACTTCTGGTGGTATATAGATTCTGGTTCCTTTTTGGAGACATAGAATTCCTTTTACCATTGTTACAGGATGGATGAGGATTCTGACAGCTTGGCTTGGTTGGACTAGGACCTAGATAATATAATTCTGAATATAAGGCACCAGTAAAGCTCAGTCCACATTTTCAGCTAACAAAAATTTGGGTTATTTCATGAGCTTTACAGATCATCTGGTCCCATTTCTTTTCTACGCACATTTTTAGATTGGAAATATTTTCCAATTTTTACTGTAACATTTTTTTAGATCGAGATCTACTTTTCTCTCTGGTTCCACCAGTTTTTTATATGATTTCACAGCTTTTTCAGATCCTTCCAGGAACTTTATCAATCACCTTTAACTAAAAAATCTAAACTATTATTAGTGTTAGTTTAAAGTTAATAGTAGACATATTAGTTTGGCAAAATACCGGAAATAACACCAAGTTGGCTTCAATTTTGGCGAGTAATTTTGGGCGCCAGATTTGGCGATATTGGTAACAGAACCGTCCTTTCCCAGATGGTAGTCCCACTGCAGTTTCTCGGTATCTACGCGGATTTTCTTATGACCATAGGTATCTACACAGATTTTCATAGCTTCATTTTCAAATCGTTATTTTTATAAATATAGAAGAATTTTTTTTCCTAAATTATCCCTTTTTAATTGAAATATCAGTATTGTAGTAATTGTTTTGAAGTCGAAAACACTCAAATAAACGTGCGAAGTTGTTTTAACACACATTTAGTTACATTTTATATATATGTTTATGAAAAATATGTATTTTCTGTTTGGAATGACGCCAGCTTCAAAAATTTATCAGGAAAATCTGAATTCTTTATTGATCTATAAAAACAAGAACACGTGTTATATATTATATATATATATATATATATACAGGGTGATTCCAATTTTTTTTTACAATAAAAGAAGGGTGATAGTACACATCAAGACAAACAATATTAAATAGGAGACCAAGGGTCCAAAACGTTTTCCTAAGGTGATAGCCGCCATTAAAGTTTAGGGACCAAAATTTCAAATAAACATAAAAAACGGAAAAATCGGTCGATTGATTTGCGGTTTTCACTAAAATTATTCTTTATGTCGGCATTTTCTGGAAATTAAATTATAAAGATAAATTTCAAAAAATGCCGATAGAGGGCGCTTTAGACTTTGGAGTAACGAACAACTATTTTTTGCCGGTATGTTTTGCATCTCATTAAATGTTTTCGTAAGTTTACACTCAAACTTAAATTTTGAGCTCAAAATCTGTAGTTGGGAGTGGTTAAGTAACACAAACTGAGCTGTGTTCAGAGGGTTCCAATTTCAAATGATAAAAAAAAAAAAAAAAAAAAACGGAAAAATTGGTCGATTAATTTGCGGTTTTCACTAAAACTATTCTTTATTTAGGTATTTTCGTGAAAATAAATTATAAAGATAATTTTCAAAAAATGCCGATAGAGGGCGCTTTAGACTTTGGAGTAATGAACAACTATTTTTCGCCGTTATTGTTTGCATCTCTTTTAAATGATTTAGGAAGGTTAGACTTAAACTTAAATTTTGAGCTGAAAATCTGTATAGTAGGGAGTGGTTAAGTAGCACAAACTGAACTGTGTTCAAGGGGGAGGGGGAGGTTCAAATTTAAAGTAATTATAGAAAATGGAAAAATTGGTCGATTCGTTTGCGGTTTAAAATAAAACTATTCTATAAGTCATCTTCTTCATGAAAATAATTTTTAAAGATAAATCTCAAAAAATTCCGACAGAGGGCGCCTTAAACTTCAGAGTAACCAACAATTTATTTTAACCATTATTTTTTGGTTCTAATTAAATGCTTGCAAAAGCGTTTTAAATGTTCTTGGAAGCTTAGATTTAAACTTAACTTTTGAGCTTAAATCCTGAATCGTTATGAGGAGTTAAGAAGCGCAAACTGAAGTGTGTTCAGGAGTTAAAATTTAACCCTCTTTCCTCGTCGAGCACAATTCAATTTTTCGCTACTTAAACACTCCCAACGATTCAGAATTTCAGCCCAAAATTTAAGTCTATGCATTTGAAAGCATTTAATGAGATTAAAAAAAATAACAGTTAAAAATAGTTGTACGCTACTCCAAAGTCTAAGGCGCTCTCTATCGGCATTTTGTGAAATTTATCTTTAAAAATTATTTTCAAGAGAACAATGATTGATCAAGAAAACTGCTGATTTTAAAAATAGTTTTAGCAAAAACCGCAAACGAATCGACCAATTTTTCCGTTTTTTACAATTATTTGAAATTTGAACCCTCTGAACACAGCTAAGTTTGTCGACTTAACCACTCTCAGCTATTCAGATTTTGAGCTCAAAATTTAATTTCAAGTCTAAGCTTACGAAAGCATTTAATAAGATGCAAAAATAACGCCAAAAAAAAGTGTTTCGTTACTCCAAAGTCTAAAGTGCCCTGTATCGGCATTTTTTGAAATTTATCTTTATAATTTATTTTCTCGAAAAAACCTAAATAAAGAATAGTTTTAGTGAAAACCGCAAATCAATCGACCAATTTTTCCGTTTTTTATAATCATTTGAAGTTTGAACCCTCTGAACACAGCTCAGTTTTTGTTACTTAACCACTCCCAACTACAGATTATGAGCTCAAAATTTAAGTTTGAGTATAAGCTTACGAAAACATTTAATGAGATGCAAAACATACCGGCAAAAAATAGTTGTTCGTTACTCCAAAGTCTAAAGCGCCCTCTATCGGCATTTTTTGAAACTTATCTTTATAATTTAATTTCCAGAAAATGCCGACATAAAGAATAATTTTAGTGAAAACCGCAAATCAATCGACCGATTTTTCCGTTTTTTATCTTTATTTGAAATTTTGGTCCCTAAACTTTAATGGCGGCTATCACCTTAGGAAAACGTTTTGGACCCTTGGTCTCCTATTTAAAATTGTTTGTCTTGATGTGTACTATCACCCTTCTTTTATTGTAAAAAAAATTCGGAATCACCCTGTATATGTAAATATATATATATATATATTAATTATTGAACTGTTTTTTAGTTGGTGACAACTAGAAAGAAATAATTGAATTAGCAATTAAGAAGGAGAGAGTTCTATAATGTTAAATTATGGAAGGTACATATAACGTTATATAAATTTTAAATGGGTGCCATTTCCTTAATATTGGATATTATTTGACAGGACTTTCGAAAGGCACATCCCTAAATCAAAAGCTTTCGAACAAGCTATTACACGTCGCTGAATGTTTCCTGTTCGGGTTATAATTGAGTTGTTTGTCTTTTTTTCTTGTTTCACGAGAAAAAAGTGACAAAACAGGGGTTCTGGATCTCCATAACTAATCGGTGGATCTGGATGATTTTTTGTAAACTTTGAGGTCTAGAGTAGGATACTTCGCCTTTTAAATTTCGTCGCGATCCGATGATTGGGTCCAAAGTTATTAAGAGGCAAACTTTGGACTTTAACATTAGAGATGCAGCTGAGCTCTACTATACAGCACTATCGTGCTGTATGATACTATGGGATTTGCGATTAATTTGCATTGAGTGCGTCTCTCATTACGACTTTTGTGTATTTAAAATTTAACTAAAAACCTATCTGGAAACGTCACGAACCAAAGTGGGTTTGCAAATTTGCGAGTTCCTTTTTACACAAGATCCTGTAACACAATGCCAAGTTTAAACATTGAAAAAGGGTTTTGTGTTAGCTAAACTGGAAAAAGAAAAGATTATTACTACGCTGAGTTTAATTTCATTAAATGCCAAATGAAGTTTAAATATGTACTACTTTTTAGATGACACCCGGGGCAGATGCAAATGGTGTCACACCCCCCCCCCCCTCCCTTAATCCGTCATATTTTTCCAATCACAATTCTACGTTACTACAACAAATAACTATACCATTCCTTATTAATCTTTTCTCCTGAAAAAAAAACAGGAGCAATTTTTTTATTATTCGACCCATAATTCACATAAGTCAATGCAGAGCTGCCAACTTCTACGCCTATTTAAATCACAAAAACATGATTGGAACCACAAAAAAGTTTTAGTAAAATGTATGCCAAATGCATTCAATGTTATGCATTACACTCTATATTGTTAATTATCTAATAAAATTTCTGTTTCTGATATGTTTATTTGTCTTTAAATAGGCGTAGTAGTTGGCAGCCATGTCAATGCAATCCTTACTAATATTATAAATCGGAAAGTGAGTTTGTTTGTTTGTTTATTCCGCTTTCACGCCGTAACTATTGAACCGATTGCTTTGAAATTTTGCAGACGTAAAGTTAGAAGTCCGGATTAAATAATAGGGTAATTTTTATTTATTTTATTCAAATATTTTCCTTAATAATTCAAAATTTAATTATTTTTCATACAAAATCAATAGGCATTTTTCAGATAAAATTTAACCATTTTCCTTTCCTGTTGCCAAGAAAATAAAAAATTGGAATAATAATTTTTCAGCGGCAATGAATTTTTAATAGAAAACTTCCACGCGAAAAACTATAATAAAATAATTTAAAAGAAAATAAATATGACGTCATGTTTGAAATAAAAATAAAAGGTGTATTTTTTATAATATATTTAACAAGGATATTTGTTTAGTTAATGGGAATTTTTGTGTAAAATATGGTGACATAAATTAAAAGTAAAAAGAATGAAAAAGAATTATATTTTTAATAAAATGGTTCACTCATGAAAATGTGACGTCATAGTTGAAATAAAACAGGTACTTTATAGTAGTCGTTAAAAATACAAGGGGTATGAATAGCAGTAGCTAATGGAACGAGATAAATAATGACGTCATTTTTAAAATGAATCAGAAATATTTTTTACTTATACTAATTAATAAGTTATAAGTTACATACAAATGAATATTTTTATTCAAAACTCATAATTATCAATGGAAGAAATTTTTTGTGGGGAAAAGGTGGAAAATAAAATCACTGATTAATATATTTTTAGCTCGATCTTTTAACACTTTCGAACAAAGTTGAAAAGTTATTATGCTTTCGGTTTGTCTGTTTGTCTGGTCGCTTTCCAACTTTCGTAAATATACTCCGATTTCCATGAAATGTTTGGACATTATTAACGTTTACCTAGCACGAATACCTATTGAAAATGAAGTTTCTAACATGATTAGTTTATTTACAGGGATAGTCAAAAAATTTCCTTATATTACGGCATTATGGGGAAAAATCGTTTTAATGAAATTTAACGATGTTACAACCTGTAGAACATATTCAAATTTATATGCATTTACAAAGTGCACTAAAATATGCATTTTGTAAAGTATGTAGTGAAAAGGGCACTTACTATTCATTTACAGGGTCAGACAGAATAATTCCATTGCATAGGAATAAAGGGAGGAACAGTTTCCGACATATTTTAATTATGGTAAACGATTTCATGTATAATCAAATTGATATATGTTGCTGAGGCTTAATGTAAGTTATTTCATGCATCATACGAAGTGCATAGCATTTACAGGGACACACAAAAGATTTCAAATATTATATATTCTATCCGAAGTACTGTATATCATGGATGATGACTGTTGCATGGATGAAATGCATTTTGAATTATGATATGTGCTTTTAAGTTTCGCTAAATGTATGCATATTAAATGAGCTAATAGTATAAATGGTAATAGTATAAATAGTTAAATTTAGATATACAGGGTTACACAAAAGATCTCGGAAAGGTTACTGAATACGAGCGTAATTTACTTAAAGGTGGTTTTTAAATAAAATATGCATTTTTATTTTGAACTGCATTTAGTAAACTAAGAAATGTTTGTAGTATATATATAAAATGATAAACAGGATCCCGCAAAGAACTGGATACAAGGTTGTCTTTGGATGATAATTTCTGAAAATGTAATTTAGGTAGTAATAAGAAATATTTTTGTTTGAACTAAATTTTAGAAAGATACTTTCGTGTATTAAAGGCACTTGGAAAACTACAGGGCTGAACAAAAGAATTCAAGAATGTTTCTATCTATTAGTATTAATCGCTGAAAGGAAAATTTTGACCAGCAAACAAATTAGCAACTAGGGATTATCAGAAGTCTTTTTACCATAAATTCGCGATAAAAAGTTAATTACACATGCTTTTCATCATCGAAATTTTTTGCTTGATTGATCAATTATTTCTTCTTTAAATGTTATGTGAACGAAGTCACGGGTAACTGCTAGTGTCTATATATAGAGGAAACACACTATTCTGTATAAAATTTCATATTCTCAAAGAAAAGAAAATTAACTCTGTTGCGTCGCGCGCTAGAAATTTCATTTCATTTCAGATTTTTTCCCCCAAAATCTTATAATATTATATATACATACATACATACATATACATATGCAATTAAAGATTGGGTGTCACCCCTTAGAGGGTGACTCCCAACTGCTCCCGCTACTCGTCCTAAGCGAATGAAAAGAACTTTCCAAAAAGAACAATTCGTAGTTGAGTGGTGTGCCAGGTCGGATTTTGGTGAAGTCGTGAGAATGGCGTAGCACCGTGTCTTTTGTTTGTGGAATATGTTATATAGAAATGCAATTCAATTTTTGTTATGTTTGTGTTGTGATCGTCTTAGTAAATGTTAAGTGTGAGAAATAAATTAAAAAAGGATAAGAATGTGTGTTCCTCGAATAATCTTCTGCATTTTTTGAGTCAACTCAACCTGTTGTTCTGTTACATACGTATAGAAATGGTGGCAAGCGTCGGGACGAATCTTAGTTAAAAAAAAAAAAAAAAAAAACAGTCTAGGAAAGACATGAAAACTCAGCTATAAACCAAGTAAGCTAGTTCCAATTTCTTTTATTCTTAGTACCTTGAAAATTTATTATCGATTAATTTTTTAATCCGGATTAATAAATTCTTTTACTTGTGTAAATTAACTTCAATCTTTAGTAAAAGTGCGAGTTAATTGTAGTAAAAATTCAAGTTCTAAGAGATATTAGACTTATTCCCATCAAAATAGTAAAAATAAGTGATTACTATTGTTATTATTTTAATTCTTGCTACATTGTGTTAATTTCGAATTCGTAAGCTATGTTATTTTAGAATATTGATAATTGTTCTTAAAATAAGAAATAAATAAGGAAGTAATACAGCTATATTTAATTTTCAGTAAGAATTATGATGGTATAATTCTTTTGAATCAAAGTGATTTAATTTGTGAAAATGGTATAAATTCTATTTTAACGAAAGAACGAATGATTTCGAAAAATAAAAGTTGTCATTTCATTTTACCATTCCGGATTGTTGGATGAATGCCAATTTAAAGAAGAGGGGTTGTTTCTATGTTTGATTATTTAGCTTATTCTAAAAGTAGAATAAATCATATTTTTTTTGTTTCCTAATTCGAAAATAAATGCAGTTGATGTTTTTGTTTTGTTATTTTTTTAACCCCCTGACAGTCTTGCAAAAGGGCAAAATTGTAATGTTATTTTCTCAGCATTTTGTTTTAATTGCTAAAAAAATATGATTCTTTCAAATTTATAGAAAAATCTTATTTACGAATATGAATGTTATCTTTGAGTGTGTTAATCATTGCACAATGTATTAAAAATCCATTAAATCAACTGAGTTGTATCATTTTAATTATTGCTTGGATTGCAGTGAAACCTGGAGCTTAGTAAACGTCTATAGACGGGCTTGACAGTGAGAGGGTGGAAAAAGGTGTGACAAAATAAAAGTGTTGATCGGAAATAAGAATAATTCTGATTTCTTTGTTAGGTTTTTATAAAACAATAAAAGCTTTTTAAAATATCTAGATAAAAGATTTATTACCTCTTGAAAAAGAAAATTGAGTTGAATATTTTAATGTTATTATTTTCATGTAAAGAAAGAAATTGTTATGAGGATTATTTTATATATATATATATTTGCAAATAATTTGTTACGTTTGCATACAGGGCCGTGCTTAGGACTTTGGCGGCCCTGGGCGAAATACATTTTGGCGGCCCTTTTTTTTGAAATTTTTTAAATGGGTATAAAATGTTAAAACTGTACAAAATACAGGGTGATTCAGCTCGTCGCTGACAAACTTTAAGGATCGATAGAGCACACCTAGACGAACATTTTTGAATAGGGAATGTAGGGTCCCTGACGCGATGGTAAGGCGCTAGGCGCTTTCGAAAATTTGGGTGCCGAAATTCGAAACGTCATAAAAACTAGGGAAATGGTTGGATTTTCTTGCTTGTTGCGTCGAAATGATTCTGTTTGTTTAGACTTTCTTCAGTACCAATTTGATAAGCGTATCTCTTAAAACATGGATAGGGGGCGCTGCAGACTTTGGAGAGCTAGACAACAACTTTAAGCCCGTTATTTTGATGATTTAACACATGCTCGCCAAAGTTTATACTCTAACTTAAAGTTTGAACCCAAAAGTAGAGCCCTGCAAAAAGCGTAAGAGCCGGAATAAAATGTCAAAGTACAGGGTGGTCGAAACTCGAAGGCTCCTAAGAGATAAACAAACAGATTTCTTGACTTATGGCATGCATTTTCATGATTCTGTTTGCTGGGGCTCTCTGAAACTCAGTTGAACGGTACAAAAAGAAACATCGATAGGGGGCGCTTTGGGCAAAAAACAT
>CAXHSM010000179.1:0-12113 GCA_964019185.1 Maratus speculifer | reverse complement strand
ACAATGAAGTTAGTTCATTGCAATCTAAACGGGGTCGCCCTTCTAAAAAACTTCTATCGATTTTTTTTTCTAATCGGAGGCGAAACTGAATTCTGCAATGGTAGAATCTACATTCATCTTGTGTTTTCTTTCTTTCTTTTTTTTTTCTTTTCTTTTTCTTTTTTTTTTTCTAATCGGATGCGAAACTCAATTCTGCAATGGCAGAATCTACATTCAACTTGTTTTTAAATTACTGTCTATTAGAAAGGATTTTGTAAACGTCTCGAAAAATAAAGAAGAACGGTTTTTTTTTTTAAATTATTAACCAAATGAGATTTTTCAACATTAAATTGAACAGATATGAGGCATTCTCACACAGTTTCGACTTTTAAGTCACCAAATAATAATTATTATTTTTGTGCATATTCTTGGTTTTTTTAAATTTCTTATATTAGAAAACATTTATTGCATGGCTTTATAACAATATTAACGAGATCAATAAGTTTTGGACGATGTTGGGGTTTAAATATACCACGAAATCCGTTATCGTCCCATGTCCCAGATGCTGAATTTTAAGTTTGGAGCTGTCTTTATAAAATTGTTTTGATTAAAAGTAATTTGATGTAATTTTTTTTCCAAAACTGGGACTATTGTTTTATATAAATATGTAGCAAATAATTAACCTGCACACATTTTTATGGTTGTTATTTTTTGAACTCTGTTATCTTGGTTTCAGATTCCTTACCGTCCTTCTTGCTAAAATTATACAGAAAATCACATTAGATGCTACCACATAATTTTTTTTCAACTTTTTTTCTCATGCAGACGTAAGCTAAAGAAAACAAGTTGGAAATTGCACGTGAACGTAGCAAATGAGGTGCGTTCGTACGATAACGAAGTTTTAAAAATATTCAGATCTTGCTGATATAGTAGAGCGTACTTCCGATACAGTATATAGTCGAAATTTTTGTGCTTCTGTAAATATACAGGAAGTAAATTTTATTACACCTCAGAAACGTATATCTTATTCATAATATGTGAAATAGTTGAATATAATTAAAACACGCCACAAACAATGTTTCCCCGTATAGCATTATGAAGTGGAATACTTTTGTGTGGCCCTGTAATTTAATAATAAAAATTCTTTGCATCACAGATTATACAGAATGAATATTTTAGTATATATTTCATAGATTCATGCCAATTCTATTATGTTCGAATGAGTGTAAGATCATTAAAATGCATTTGAAACTTTTTTCCCATTCACCGTAATGTAATGGAATACTTTTGATTGTCCCTGTAAATGATCTATGTATCCAACTTTCATAACATTTGAAATGACTCGACAAAATTACGTAATAATTATAGGTTTTAAATTTCAAACGATTAAAATGCGTTTGAAAATTTTTCCCCATTGACCGTAATGTAACGGAATCCTTTTGATTGTCCCTGTAATTGATCTATGCATCCGATTTTCATTACATTTGAAATGACTCGACAAAATTACGCAATAATTATATGTTTTAAATTTCAAACGATTAAGATGCATTTGAAACTTTTTTCCCCATTGACCGTAATGTAACGGAATCCTTTTGAATGTCCCTGTAATTGATCTATCCATCCGATTTTCATAAAATTTGAAATGACTCGGCAAAATTATGTTATAATTATGTATTTTAAATTTCAAACGATTCGGTTGGGTAGTTTTTGCGTTGTTATATGCGGACGGACAGACAGACAGACAGACGGACAGACAGACAGACGGACGGACTGAGCGACAACAATAGGTGCTACGTATTTACATAATTACGAACGCACCTAAAAATGGCTAAAAACCTTTCCCTAGGAAATTTACTGCAGAATTTAATTCAGCATTTAAATAACAATATCAAGCATTGTGGCTTCATCCGTAGTTTTACCGTCCCCAAAATTTATTGCTACAATTTACGAGGTAAATTATTATCATTTTTTAAAATTTAATCCAATGTAAATAACTGTTGTTAAAAATCAATGAACATTGTGGTTCTCATTTAATCCTAACATGATTTGCCTAAAAGTATGTGATAATTTTCTTTATCGTCTCTATTTTTGTTCCTTACCGGATAAGGAACATCCTTATCCCTTCCTTAACATCCCTTAAAAACAATATCACACCAAAATTTTATACTAAAAATACTATTGTTATTATTTCTCATATGAATGTTCAATGGGTACTATGCAAATATATTATAATTAAAAATTTAGAAGAAAATAAAAAGTTAGAGATGTAAAATGACAAGGGGATAGTAAGGAAAATTAAACACGCAGGTTTAACTTAAACTCCAGTTTAAAAAGAAATCGACAGTGCTGATCGTCTTTAATTTATAATAAATCATTAAGGCATTTGTCTATAAGTTTAAAATGTCATTTTATTAAGTTAGACCCCTTGGGGACGAGCGACACGTATACATGCCACAAATAGGCTTAAGAGCCCACAATAGTCACAGAAAAATTACTCAAAAAGACCCGGATGACCATGTAAAGTCTATGGGAGCGTTCTTTTCTAATATCTCGCTCAAATTTTAATATTTTTGCATGATTTTTTTGCACAAGATAGCTGAGGGCAATCCACAACCGGGCTAGTTTTTACTTTTTCAGTTTTTGTTTCAGATTTTCTTTAAAAAATTACTTTAACTTTCGAAACCGGTTTAAACCGGTTTTGAAACTGAAACTATCGTAATATAAAAAATATATAACCAAAATCGAAAAAGTAAAAACTAGCCCGGTTGTGGATTGCCCTCAGCTATCTTGTGCAAAAAAATCATGCAAAAATATTAAAATTTGGGCGAGATATTAGAAAAGAACGCTCCCATAGACTTTACATGGTCATCCGGGTCTTTTTGAGTAATTTTTCTGTGACTATTGTGGGCTCTTAAGAATCCGTGTTTATCGCCACCAGTAATATTATACCATAAATTTTGTCATATTTAATCGGAGCATTTTCCCGACTTAATAAGTCACAAAATTCTGTTTTTTAAAACCGGTGACAAAACATTAAAAATTTTGTAAAAAGCTCCCGTCGCGAAGGGGTTAATTTCACTAGAATTTTATTCTTGAAAGTTAAAATTTTGTGAGAATGCCTCATATTTCAACGTTTTTCAAAATTTCAATACATTTGAGAGAAAGAAGGGTTGGGTTTTGGGGGGATCTTGTATGTGAAATTATATGTATATAGATAGTAATAGATGAGAGGCCGGTACCGAATACTTTACCAGCAGGGATTTGCGGTGCGAAAGGATGACCAGCTCTCTTGATGGGCGAGTTGGCCATTTGAGGTGCAGCAAGTGTCGGTGGTTCCGGCTGACCCACGTTGGTCATGTGACTTGCCGCCAGGGCAGCCGCAGCCGTCGAGACAGCCGTGGCCGAGAATGCGTCCACGAAGAAAGCTGTAGCCTGGGGGTCGGTCGCTGCCGGCGAAGGAATGTAGCTGAAGCCGTGGAAGCCTACGCATAAAAATAGAAATAAACAAACAAATAAATAAACATCAATGGTAAAATTTCTAACATCAAGAAGTCTGTTCCCCGACTTATAAGAAGTTTATACAGGTTTTTGATACAGGTTTTTGAAGGCGGTTATCAAATCAAATTAATTGAATTAAAAGGATCGTACTATAACAGCTTAGCCAGTCGATGTGATGTTACTGCGACATCACATAATGCGTATAATCACATCGGTCCTAAGTTTCAAGGCCGCATTTGTGATCAAAATGTGATATCTTTAATTCGTCACAGTATGACTCTCAGATTCGTGAGTTCATTTTGAAGTCACAGCGACAGATTTTTGCATCATCTGTCACAGTGTTACATAAAACAACATAAATTGCAACTCGTCATAATAGCGGGACACATTAACCTCGCTGTTAAATCACAGTGACAGATTTTTGCATTATCTGTCACAATCCAACTAATAACGGTACCATCTGCAATTCGTCACAAAGTGGTACATATTGGCATCGTCAAGACGTTAGAGTGACTTGTTTTTCACACTGCTTGATGGCAATGTGAACAATAAGGGTCTTGCGGTTAAGTCTTGCGGTTTTCAGATTTTGGTCATGTACGGGTCACGGTTACTACTACAGACAGTACACTTATTTTCAACAACTTATTACAACTTCACTTTTCAAAGAATTCGTTCTGTTATTTTAACTCTCTTGTATTCAGTTAAAATACTTCAACATAGTTTAGTGTTTATTAAGCTCAGTTTAAAATGTATCTAAACTAAAAATTGATAAAAAGTTAAGTTCATGATTTTAATGAACAATTTTACGTTAAATTTATTCTTTTTTTACGTCTGGAGATAACTTATAATGCTGAATATGATTATTATGTATAATTAATTCCTTGATTAAAACAAATATTATGGAAAAAAGAAAAACAAAAAATATTGAAGTGACATGTTAAAACAGCAATATTAGTTCTATAAGTCGGGGATTTACATCTTTAAACATTTAATTCAAATTTAAATAAAAGAGATTCAAAAAGAAAGAAATAATGTAAGAGTGAACAATTTGTTACAAATACATTATTCTACAAAGAAAACGAATGTACCTGAATGCTGAACAGTTCTATTCAATAATTCAGTAGCCATTGCAAATTATTGCAGTAAATGAAAATACATATCAGAAACATCACAAAATTTTTTTTCTACATAACAAAAAATAAGTCAATAAGTCAACCACGCAGCACTAATTTAAGAAACAATTCTAATTAATGCTTTAGAAGTCTATTAAGTTTTTCTGAATTCATGATTTTTAGATTGAAGGGGGCAAATATTACGGCCAAGGTAAATATAAATTAAAAAGAAAATTACAAGCAGTCAATTTTATCGCAACAATTTAGGAAACTGTAATAATTTAATAAGTTTATCAAGGATAAAGCCTAGAAAAAAAATCCAATTAAAGTCATATTGTCAAAAAATAAAGAAATCATGGGTTAAGCCGTCTGTGATCAGTTTTTTTCTCCATCATTAAAAGTAGCGATCATGCATTTTATAAATTGTGTTACCGCGACATTACATAAATTATACAGAACAAGAATCGTCGTTCTAAATATAATCGGGCTAAAAAAATAAAATAAAAATAGAACTTCTTGCATTTTAATCTCCAAATTACTAAAAAAAAAAAAAAAAAAAAAAAAAAAAGAAAGAAAAAAAGAAAAAAAATGGAGATATCCAATGCGACTTACAATTATGTCCTCTTTTAATTCATGTTTAAAAAAATAATCTTACAATGTTGTCTTAACCCTAAAATTGTACCAAATTTTAAAATATTTAATACGAACACTTAATTTTGACAACATATTTAGCTCTTCCCTAAATTTTACCTTTGGATAACAAACGGAAAGCTATTCATTCAAGTACTTTAGGAATTCTGAGGATTTAAAGTTCGGAACTCCTAATGTTAAGTTCTTTTTTAAGTATTGCGAAACAGTCTGTAATATGGGTAATTTTCAAACCATAATTCCAAAATTACTTGCCAGGAAGTCAAATCTCGTAGCAATCCATACATATTACAATGAGAAATTACTTGGCGCAGTACACTATAAATAAATAAAATTCTACCGAAACTAAGTTTGCAATAATAAATAAAGTGTTTTGGTGCTTTAAACGCTTTTCTTAAATTATAAATCCATACATATTTTCTTAAGACATAATGCGCACAATGGTTTACAGAGAAAAAAAAGCTATTTTTTTCAACAGTACACAAGCTGTACAAAAGACTAGCCAATTTCTAATGGTAGTATACTAAAAAGCATAATCTCTTTAATCAACTGTCGAAATTTCATGTTTATACATAAAAAGGTTTTAGAGAAACGCTTATTTACACTTTAAATATTTTTGTTGGTTTTCCTCGCGTTTAAAAGATACAAGACCCTTTAAAGCATTTTGTGACACAATAGAAATCACAAAGGAAATGTAACACGATAATAAATAAGTAATCATATAAAGTCAGTAATCATTACTGCTAGGACGCAGTGAAGCCACACACAGCTCAGTGATAACGTCCTAGCTTCAAACTGCGAAGTTCTAAGTTTGAATTCAACTGATCCCACTGGGTCAGAAATCTATCTAAATGTTATATAGCATTGTTAAAAGTCTGCAGTTGGAGTCGCATCGTCACTCCATCATTTTGACATAAAACGGTTACTTTACTATACTATGGAGCATTTCCATTGGTCAAAATGCAGCTACAGCTGCAGATTTTTAACAGTGTGTTAAAAATCTGCAGCATTTGTTGCATAGTCCTTCCACCGGTGTGACTATGTGTTTCATGTGTATGTGTGTGACTGATTTTCAGGTGGTTTGTACAATTTTCTGACAATATAAGTAAAAAAAAAAACGCATAAGGGGCTCAAACTAGAAGCTTCATCTATCAGTTTTTAAAGATTTTTGAATACAAGAAGCAATAGATAAAAAAAAACCTATTGTTTCTAATTTGATGATAATGGCATAAAAAATAGATTTATTCCTTGTTTTCAGCATCCAGGTAATGTGCATTCGTTTTCTTACATGTAACAAAAACATGTCCGGGCACAGCGTATCGTGTTCGGTTCAATATACTCTTTCGAACCCGCGACTGCTTTAAAATAATAAAAATAAAACTTTTTTATTCTTTTTTTTTTCTGAAATTTAGAGCGAAAACAGCATACAAATGAAATTATTTCTGTAAATCCTGGTTGATATTATTCTCTAAATTATTGAGAAGGGTAATTAACGGACTTGGAGAAATTTATCGAGAATAGTATATCACTATTATTTTCAGGGAAAGTAATTTTAATAAAAATTTCTAAATTAGGCGACTTTCCCTATTTGGGACATAAAAGGTTAAAATGATAACTGATGGGGAATAATTTATTTTTACGATAGGACACTGTCGAGTTATAACAATCGCAGATCTTTCGGAAAAAAAAGAACAAGTATGCCAAACGCGGCCAATGAGGATGGACCGGAAGGCGGCAGCACAAACAGTCATCTCATCGAGTTCACAGACGAAAATCTAGGATTGCTTAAATCTCGATTCATACATTAAAATGCAATCGGTCTGCCAAGTCATATCTATATAGAAAACACTTAAAAACCCGATTTTAACGGTTGACTCGTAGGTTTATCATTGTGCTTTCTTGCACCCAAAAGTAGAAAAACAGAGGATCGGGAGCAGGAAAACATAATGGTAAACCTGTTAGTCAATCGCTAAATCCACCTTCAGGTGTTTTTCACCAAGATATGACTTGGCAGACCGACTGCGTCATAACATACGAATTGAGATTCAAATAATCCTTGATTTTCATACATGAACTCAATGAGGTCTGTGCTGCCACCTCTCGTTCTAGGTGCGTTTGTATTGTAACTAGTTTTATAGATATTCAGTTCTTGGTGCAATAGCTGTTGCACTCTTATGCAAAAATGCATAAATACAAAATTTATTACCATCATATATATTAAATTCCGTCATACGGGAATAATAGAACTCCATCTTAAGTAGGACGCCATGACCGTCGAAACTTAGAATTATTACTTGTCATGGTAATATGGGTAATCATGGATTAATGACGTATCATAGGATTTAGAAAAATGGAGAAAATTTTCATTGAAATCTTTTTAAGTTTCGATTCGATTTTCATACAATTTGAAATGACAAAATTCTACACATTAAAATTTAAACCCTTCGTCTTTGCGTTGTTCTATGCATTCAGATAAACGGACGAATCAGAAGATTATAAGGTGCTCAGTGTAAAAAAAACGGACAATTTCACTGGGATTTTACTGGCAATCAAGACGCCAGTACAGTCCCCCATTTTTTAACGAAAAAATATCCTTAAATTCCAGAATAAATTTCTGTTTTACCTACCAAAAAACGGAAAATTGTTCTGGAATTTACGGAAATATTCTCGCTAAAAAAAACGGGGATTGTACTAGCATCCCGATTGCTAGAGCAATCTCCGTAAAATTGCCCTTTTACTTACAGTGGACACATTTATGTAATTCCGAACGCACGGAAAAATGTATGTAAAATTTTATAAACCTTCTCCAAGCATTGTATAATTGTATTTATTTTCTAATTTCCAAAATTTCGGGCCTAATTTTTTTTTTTTTTTTTTTTCCCTGTTTGTTTGCGAAAAATTTCGGGAACAGTAAACATTCTTTACTACACTCAGTGCGAAGGTGAAACAAAGATGATTATCGGTGATGAAAAAATGCAAAAGAAAACAACTAAGATGATAATATTGAGGGGTCAAGCTTAAAATGAACTGAAGAGCGGTTGCAAAACAAAAGAAGTGCGAAAATCGCGGATCTTCAGAATTACACACGCCATTTCCATTTAGGGGAGAAAAAAAAATAGACAGATATATGTATATTTATAAAATGAGGGATGTATGGAGATCACATTATTGCAGGTATCTCATAAATAAGCAAAGCGATTAAAATAAAAACCAAATATGTTCATAAATATGATGCATGCAAGGACAGGAAATAAAAAAGCAAATAAAAATAAATTGCAAACAGAAAGTTAGATGACTCTATACACTTTCTGCTTTTTTTTTTACTCACATTTTAATTTCCACGTTCTCTTCTCACCAAGGTGTCTTCGTGTTGAATAACATCTTGCCCAATGAGATGGTAGAATTGGCTAGTTATTGTTTGAGAAAAAATCCGGTAAGCTAACGAATAGTTTATCACTTATCATAACGGTTGTAAATGAATACATGAATTTCTATTCTATGACTACGTAAAAAAAAAAAGATCCTAATAGAACAACAACTAACTACAATTTCTTACCTTAAAAAACACTTTTCGGGTTTGTTTTCGAAGAATGACGCGTCCAAATTTGAATATCGGGAGCTATGCAGCCAGACGTTTCGTTTTTAATCTTCAAAATTTCACTTTAAAACTTTTGATGCAACGTAGCCCATGAGGAAAGTTGCGCTGTAAAGTATTATTCAAAATTGTTTTCTTCCTAAATGTATCCAAACTCTTATTTTCACATGTCTGCTCAGAAATGGTTATAAATATCCCATAATTAGATTTAATTTTGGTCTTCTTTCATTGCTTTTTGTAAGCAATTACACCGAAAATCATGATTTCCCACTGAAGGTCGAATTATAAAGTTTGATTAAAATTAAAATATTTATTTTGTTCTTTCTCTGAATATCAGTCAAGCATATATTGTGTTATTTCTCTAAATATTAGTTAAACATATATTGTGTATGCATATACTATTTATAACTAAATTAGTCATTACTTTATTTATTTGTTATCTTTTTATGTGTTTTTGTCAAAAAGTTTACTTTCTAGCTTATGCCATAGGTTATTATTGATGCCATAGGTTATTATTGAGTTAATCTGGTACAAATTGAGATTGCCAATGTGATAAAGAGACAGTGCACCATGAAAATTCAAGGATTCACGTAAACGCTGCTGTTGAGTTCAAAACTGAATATGTAAGTGCTTCTAGTAAGAAGACTTGTACTGTTAAAAATTTGTAGCAAACTGTCCAATCATTTAACCATTTTTAGGAATAATGGTAATTTAACTATATTATGATTTCATTGGTCAGAGCAGAGATAAATTACGATTATACAACTGTTTTCAAAATAAACGATTTATTGAATGGATAGTTTCCTGCAGATTTCTAACAATGCACGATCAATTAAACACAAAGGAACGCGCAGTGTAAGTGTAACGTACACTGGTAAAAGTGCAATGGCTAAAATCCTTCTAAAAGTGCAATGGCTGTTTGACAAGTGATTGTGCCGTTTTAAATTATAGTATAATATTTAATTGAATATCGAAACTATTTCAAAAATTATGATTATAAACGAGTGTATGAAGTGCGTTCATATTCTGGTTTAAATGCAAAAATGTTTGTTATAATGGCAATTTTTTTTCCTGCGAGAGTTAAGGGGATTATTCTGGTGAGAGAAAAAAAAGTGAAATCCCATATTATTCTATGGGGGGAAAAAATACTTATCGTTGTTCATTCAAATTAGGAAGTTTCAGCAATATTTTTTTTCAGTATGTAGATAAGAAGGTTCTTTATCCCACTGTAAGCTTAAAATATTCTAAAGATAATAATAAGCATTTCAAAATTACGTTAAAGTTCCACTTCCCCCCCCCCCCTCCAGATATATCTTAAAGCAATCGTACTATTAGTCATTAGGTAAAAACAGTTCCTTAAAGATGTTGGTCAGAGAAATCTACGATTCCCCCACTCATGTTAAACCTATGGATGTTAAAAGTATTCGTAATTTCAAACTATCGCATCAGGAAATGCAAATTTTATTTCCTTTTTTTATGTGTACTACTTTTAAAAATTGTCTCTTTTTTCCTTAATTGTCAAAATATTTATAAAATTTACGCTTAATTCAATATTGCATAAGCTGAAATTTTAGCGAAATTGAAGAGCTGAGAGTACGTTTTTAACATTTCAAATAAAATAAAGTACACAATTCAGAAATACTTTAACAACTAAAGATAAAAGAAATGTCCTTTAAAAAACGTACACAGGAAAAACTAGTTAAAAGTATAAATTTCCTGAGGAGATATTTAAAAAATTTATTTCCAAACTCATAAGTTTAACATTAGCGATGAGAATTTGAGATCATATTGATTATCATCTTTAAAAATCTTGCAGTTATTAGTACAAACTTACGTTAACAGCCATATAGTTGCAATTTAGAAGGATTCAATTACCCCTTTTCGAACTTATACAGCAACATTTACGTGTATAGCTTTTGTAAAATTATGTATGTTCTACATAAAATCATTACAGTCAGCGATGAAACATATTTATTACTGGGCTCAAAACTAAAAATCCCTTAGCTTTAACAAGTTTTGGCAATGTTTTTTTGTTTATTTTTTATTTAGAATGCGATATGTGTAGTACACTTGCATCAGCCTGTAGAAAAATGCCATGGCTATAATTAATTACTTCTACTTAAAAATGTTGTTACATCTAAAAGGAAGACGTTTATCATAATGATAATGTTAGCGCATAAACTAACATAACTGACTTATATTTTGAAAACTATTATAATATTTTCTTTGCCTGTAAATTTCTTAGTATTTTTCCTATCCATGTTTTGGACGTAGCGGTTCCCAAACGGTAGGTCGCGGAACAATGGGTCAAGTCTTTCAAAATATACAATTTTATGTGTTACAGTAATATAATAAAATAACATATTACATTGTAAAAAAGGAGAGGATCGCTCTTAATCTAAGAAAATATAACGTAACGCAGAACGAAAATGTAAAATAATCTCTTCTGAGATACTAACGATACCGATATGCATTCTTTATCGTTTGAAACTTTTGAAAGATATAGCTAATAATTGTTTGAGCTTTATTAATTTTTGAGTAATGAGCACTTAGTGTCTGATATTAAAAATAAGTTACAATTACATATTTTCAAATTTTATCGATTCCACACTAAAGACTCGATCTACCTACAGATTAGGTGTAATGCTAACAAATTGAAACCTTAAATTGGTTCACGTAACAGTAAAGTTTGGGAAACGCTAAGTTGGATTTTCTTTTTCTTTTTTTTTTCTTAATTGAACATTTTTTTTTCAACGAAAAAATATATTTTGTTTTCTTGTCTCGGATCTTATTTTAAATGCCCATTTTTATCAAAGACCTTAATTTAGATTTTTTTTATGCTACTCTTCAGTTAAAAATAGGATTTCAAAATTAATTGAGCTAAAAATATCATTCGATTAAAAATACAGTTTCAATAGTCAATTGGTTTACTTAGTGTTTGTGTATTGAGTCTATATTATGAAATGAATAAGCACCTAACAATGTATGCTATGTTTCTGTTTTTTTCCTTATATGCAAGAGCATCTAACAGAGTATGTCATGTTTCTCTCTTTGCTCTATATGCAGGGAGCACCTAAACCTATGTACCACGTGTCTTTTCTTTATTTGCAGAAGTACCTAACAGTGTATACCATGTTTTTGCCATCTTTTTTATATGCATGAGCACCTAAATCTGTATACCATGTTTCTGCCTTTTTTTTTTTTTTTTTTTTTTTTTTTTTTTTTTTTTATACACGACCTTTTAACAGTGTATGTCATGTTTCTGTCTTTTCTTTATAAGC
>CAXHSM010000178.1:0-18222 GCA_964019185.1 Maratus speculifer | reverse complement strand
ATAGTAATCCGAGTATATTTACGGGAGTTAAAGCGCGGACAGACGGCCATCCGGACAGACGGACAGACGGACAGACGGACAGATAAACCGAATGCATAAGCACTTTTCAACTTTGTTGGAAAGTGCTAAAAACGCACGAGAATGTAATTTGATAAAATTACAATTTTATTAAAACGTAATAGAATGACTTAAAATTCTCATCTTTCACCATCTGTCAAGCCTTCAATAAAAAAACAAACTGGTTTCACCTTTTTACAAAAATATTTTTGAGTCCACCCAATATTTTTGAGCCAACGCAATATTTTTCAAAAGTTGGCACCGCTGTCCACAACCAAGTTAACTTTCTGCGCCTTTGTTTTAAAATACGGCCTAATAAATGTAGTGAAATATCGAAAATAAAAAGTCGCGAAATTAATTCGAAAATGAAGGTATGTTTATGTTTTTGCAATAATTTATTAAACCTTTGGGCCTGTTACAACAGTTTTTTTTCCCTGGTGTCTTAAGTAAAAAAAAAAGAAAAAAAAAAGAGGAAAGGCGAATGATTACTGTGCATTCTTCAAGAGTAAAAAAAATAAGACATCAAAAGCTGACATCAAATGTCAAAAAAGTTTTGTTCGGCATCGTTTTATTCGAGGAATCAATTTTCAGATACCATCTCTCTTTAATAGAAAACACAATGATCGAATGATTAATAAACAGGAAAATTCTGCCGATCCAAACTACCTTTGTTGGGAATTTCCTTCATTTGGTCAACGTCACCTCACCTGTCAACGATGACCATGACCCTTCGCTAAATCTTCCCAGGATCGGTGGCTGTTTGATATTTTATGCTATGACGGTCGAAATAAGGAGAGAAAAATATTCCATAAGAAGATCATTTATTTAAATTTATTGATATGCTCTAATATCAATTTACATAGTCTTGAGAAAGATTTTGCTTAAATAATTAATCTATATTAACGAAACAAAATTAGTTGTTAATTTATTGAACAACATAATCTGACTTGCGTGCTCTACATGAACGCCTGCTTATAAGTCATCTCGTCAATATACAGGGACGAGATAGCGCAAAGAAATTTTACATCACAAGAGAAGTACAACCAAGAGCTCCACACAAAGAGTGCGTGCAATGGAGCCAGCGGGATTCGAACCCACAGCCTCCTAACACTCTCAAGCGATTAGCGGAGTGGTGTCTTAACCACTCGGCCACGGAGGCCCAAATTAATTGTATGTATATTGCTGATAGGTAAAGAAATTTACCTTACACCTGAAAAAAAAATACAAAGAGGCAGGCAGGTTAAAATACACACGAAGCTCATCCCCCCCCCTTTTTTTAGGTCCGTTCGTAATTATGTAAATACGTAGCACCGATAGTCATCGTTCGATCCGCATCCGTCCATCTGTCCGCATATAACAACGCAAAAACTTATCCAACCGAATCGTTTGAAAGTTAAACTATATAATTATTGCATAATTTTGTCGAGTCATTTCCAATTTTATAAAATTCGAATGTATAGTTTAATTACAGGGGCAATCAAAAGTTTTCTGTTACATTATGGTCAATTGGAAAAAATAGTTTCAAGTGCATTTTAATGATGCTACACTCTTTCGAACCTAATACAAAACTTATGCGTCTATGAAATATGTACTAAAATATACATTCTGTACAATCTGTGGTGCAAAGAATATTTTTTATTAATATACAGGGTCACACAAAAGTATTTTATCACATAATGGTATAGGGGAAACATTGTTTGGGGTACGTTTTAATTGTATTAAACTATTTCACATTTTATGAAATTGATGTACGTTGCTGAAGTTTACTGCAAGTTAATTCCTGTATAATAGAAAGCATTTAGTATATTAACAAAGACAGGCAAAAGATTTCGGATACTGTATGTATTGTATCCAAAGTACTGTATATTTTAACCTTCCTACCCTGTTCAAATTTTAATCAATCGTGATAAAAACGTTTCACACCAGAATTGTTAATTAAAACATTTTAATATATATATTTGACTTATTTCTCTGAATCTGTTATTTAATTTTCTTTATGAAAAAAGTTCTGGTTCGAATCGTATGAAACAAATTATAGTCATGGGTCGATTTGACCCATTCAGGGTAGGAAGGTTAAAAACTTCGTTATGGTACGAACGCACCTCATTTGCTACGTATGGCGTGCAACATCTGACTTGTTGATAATCAGCAGATATTTTATCTGAAAACCATAATGAATGTTGCAAATGATAGACCACCACAGACATATACTGTCTTTACGAAGTTTCCATGGAAATTTATGCAGAAAAAAAAAGAAAAGTTTTTGTTTATACAGTGGCTCACAAAAGTGTTCGTACACTTTAAAAATTTGCAATAAATATGAATTTCCCTGGAATAAATTTAGACTATGAAGTCCAATATTTTTTCACTACATCTTTATGTTATTCTATATAACACTCAACATTTGTTTTAATATTGACTGCTTTTCTTTTTTTCGAAAAATAAAAATAGAAAGAGACAGAGGAAAAACACGCCACAAAAGTCTTCGTACACTGAAATATTTTTGGATAATCTCATAATTAAAATTATCGTCTGTCACTTTATTTTTATGTTTGACTTGTGGCGATATTAAAAAATCGTTTGGCTTTATATTTTGTTTAATTGGTCCGTAATATTCTATTTATTATCAAAAAATGGCTCGCAGTCGTAAAGAAACATCTAACAGCATTCGAAAATTGATTGTATTTCATCATGATAGTGGTAAATCAGTTCGGAATATTGCTAAATTAGTTAATTTGTCCAGTGGCGTAGCTAAGGCGGGGCGGTCCGCCCCGGGTGTCACCCTCGAAGGGGTGACACCCGAGCGGCCTTTATTTGCAAAAAAATATGCATAATCTTTCAAGATTTCGGAAAAATTCTGACGTAAAATGAATTTTCTAGGGCAAAACTAGGCGCAACAGACTTAGTTTTCTTTTCTTGGAGAAAGTGAAACGGTTAAAAAAAATGGGGTGTATAAATTAGATTTGCAACAGTGAGGAAAAACCCATTTACCTCCAAAGTGCGGGTAACCAAAACAAACTTTAAAAAAGAAAGAATTTTCTATTTATACACGCAGCGCCATGCTAAATGAGGGACAAAGGGGGGCAGGCCCCGGGCGCTGAAATTTAGAAGGCGCCAAATTTATACTACCATCTCAATTTTGGTCTGTCACAAGAAATAGTTGGGAGGTTAGGGGGTGGGCGCCCCGCGTGTCAACTGTCAACTTCGAAGAGGCGACACCCGACCTTTATTTGTAAAAAAATATGCATAATCTTACAAGATTTTGGAAAAAATTCTGACGTAAGTAGTAGATAAAGGAGAGTTCTGCGGCCACTGGCGTGATGCGTGTTGAGCAATGAGCAATTGAGAGCAATGCTTAATTGATCAGACTCGTCTTCCTCCTTATCGCAATACTCAATTATCTAACACTGCTGTTATCAGTTGACTAAAATACATATTTTCTAGAATAATAGGATCAAAACAGTTTAATATCTAACAACTTGTTTACTCTAGCTCATTTTTGTTTTCTATGATATTTTTTAGAAAGATGTGAATACAAGTAAGTTTTTAAAAAGTATAGATCTTTCTTATGTAATTAGTACAATTGTTTGTATATGTTATTATATATACATGTTAGTAGGTGTATGTTTCTCTCATGTTGTATATGTGTTTTAATGTAACAATCTATGTTTTATGCATAAACAGACATTAAAAAGTATAGATCTCCTCTCATTATAATTAATACAATTGTTTGAATGTATGCATGTGTACATGTTAATAGTTACATAGTGTTTAGATGTTACTAAACAAACATCTATCTAAGTATATATAATTACAAGTAAATATGAATGATATAAATGTATTAATATGAATATTTGATATGAATGACATAAGTGTAAAGATACTAATCTTTAAGTGTTGACATGTTTATATACATGTATAAGTGCCTACATGCATATTCTAACAATAAAATTTATTAGTAGAAAAAATTACAAAATCTAATTTAAAAAAATTAACAAAAACAGCAAAAAAGTTTTAACAAAAAATACATATATATATAAAGTTTTAACAAAAAAGAAAATTAATATAAAAAGTTTTTAAAAAAAGTTTAGAAAAAAAAAAAAGTTTTAACAAAAAAAAAGTTTAGCAAAAAAAAAAAAAAAAGTTAAAAAAAATACATAGAAAGTTTTAACAAAAAAGTTTACAAAAAAAGTTTTAACAAAAAATAAAGTTAACAAAAAAGTTTTAACCAAAAAAAAAAAAAAAGTTTTAACAAAAAAAAAAAAAGTATCATAAAAAGTTTTAACAAAAAAAAAAAAAAAAGTTTTACAAAAAGTTAACAAAAAAGGTTTTCACAAAAAAGTTAACAAAAAAAAGTTTTATCAAAAGTTTTATAATATATTTAAGTTTAAAAATATACAATTTATTATAAACTGAGTTTACTGATTTACTGATTTATACGTGTATGTTACTTCTAATATATTATCTGACTACCGACATTAAGTTATGTTCTTAATTAATCATTTCAAAAAGTAGAAAATGTATAAAAGCAATAAATTAATATACTCTCTTGTTTTATTAAAATAACTTTATAAAAAAGTTTTCAAAATTTAAAAACAAAATGAAATATTACTATTATGTTTTCAAACATTAAGTTTTAAAAAATATTTAAAAAAAAAATTCAAAAGTATGTCTAACAAATTATTTATAAGTGAGCGTGCTTATTTATGAAAATACTGTATATAAGTGTATGTATGTATATGTTTTTAAATAAGTACTCATATGTAAAAGAAACAATTTTTTATTAAAAACAAATCAATTTACAAGAAAACTATATTTACAAGAAAACTATATTTACAAGAAAAGATTTATTTACAGAATACTTTGATCTTGATAATTCTTCATTATATCAGCAATTTTCTTCAACCAGTACAATCTTGAACAATTTGACAATGTCCATAGGCTGGACTTGTTATTCCATCATTCAGTAAATAACGTTTATCATCGAAAGGGCTTAAGCTAATCTTATTCTGTGTTAACGTGTACAGACGGTGTGCATCTTGTCCAATTCTCATCTGTACTTCGAAAGAAGTCGATTGGTTTTTAAGACAGTTTACATAGTCTTCATGCTTAATTTTGTGACGAACAACATAAGTCGATACGCCCTTAGCTCGTTTCTTCTCTTCTTTGAAGGATTTCAGGGAGTACATTTTGGATTTCAGCCCAACAAACTCAAGGGCTAAATCACCATTAAGTTCATCCTTGAACTTGCCGATTACTTTCTTGTTAACATCTGAGTACAGTGAATGATGTTTCGGATAGTCTGAGAAATCAAAAAAGTTTGAATGCTGTTTCAAATCATCATAAATATTTTGCGTTTTAATATGATAACACAACGAGTCGGTATCTGTAAATAAGAGATTTGCATCATCTTTATATGTTTTTTTAATAAAATTATAATGAAAGTCATACATTAAAACTTTAGAGAGCTCTAAAATGGCAAAACCAACATAAATCGGTCGATTCATGAGTATGCTAGTTTTCATCCTTTCAACGGAAGTTAAATCTTCATCATAGGTTTTAAAAGATTTAAAAGTGGGTGAAGCCACTAATTTCTTGGCTCTTTTTTCGTTATTGCAAAGTACAATATTTCTACGTTTTCGTAGATTTTCCATAGTTTTCCCAAACACAGAGTTATTCATCAGTTTAAAAAAGTCCTTTTCAAAAGAGGATTTAGCTTTTT
Organism: Maratus speculifer; assembly: GCA_964019185.1. Lineage (NCBI taxonomy): Eukaryota > Metazoa > Arthropoda > Arachnida > Araneae > Salticidae > Maratus > Maratus speculifer. The sequence continues at coordinate 12,443 of CAXHSM010000178.1, read as the reverse complement.
TTCTTTTCTCAGTATTAAAATTAATATAATTTTTAAGCCATGGTGCTTGTCTAAATTTAAGGACTTTGTGAACAGCTGTAAGTTTTAATCCGAGTTGTAAATAAAATTTAAGATTACGATAATGAGTAATATAATTCTGTTTATCCTTTAAATTTGGAATGAGTTTAGGGGTTCCTATGAATTTTCTATTATTAACTAAGCTATATGCATATGGGGATAACATTTCCTCTTTTACAACCAATCTTTCGGGGGCCAGCGGGTATTCATTGTGGGATGGATGCAATTCTTCGGGATACTTCAAATCCACCTCAAATATATACCCGAAGTCACTATCATCAGCTAACGATAAAATCCACTCTTCTGTAATATAATTTGTCGTGCACCATTCAAACCCACCATATGGAAGAAATTGGGACATAGCCCAGCCATACAAATTGTTCGCATCCCAGTACATGATGTAACTAGGATCCTCATCTTTATTAAAATCTGGTGTATTGGGTATGTTCGCTCTGGCATATCTATGACTAATCATACTAATACCACCTCGTATCCCGTTTTCGATCATAAGCAACATATCAATGTCAGTGAGTAACTCTAAAGGTGTTTCAGACATTTTCAAACAAGCTTGCCAAGCAAGTGAAGGTGCGGTAAATAAATGTGCACAATCAATATCATAGTACTGCTGACATAATTTCCTAAAATTCTGGAAAACATCGGCAAGTAGTACAACATCAGTCTTAACATACAGATCATGATACCCCCCTAGAGATTGAATATCAAAGGTTTTCCAAACCTTCTGCGCATGCTCATAATCTCTCAAGTCTATTGGTTCAGAAGTCAAACTATTAAAAAATGCTTCAGGTGGAGGAAGCTGTGTTTCGTTGAACTTTTCAAAGCAGGTCAAGTAGTCATAAGGGTAAACCCCTTTTCTTGTAAGCAGATCAAGATCAGTATTTTGAGGGAAATTTTCTTTAAGAACATTAAACTGAGTCGGTTCCAAGTTGTTTACTAACTTTTCTAACGATGTCGGCAAAAATTGAAACGAGTCTAGAAAGACCATCTGTATAGGACTTGTTGGCTTTCTTAACTTAAAGGTTATGTAATTTTCCAAAGAGGTAGCAATCACATCAATTTCATGATCTTTAAATTTTCCTAATTTGCTCATAATATGATGCCCATCATAATTTTTCAGATTGTGAAATATAACAGGAATTGTTTTACATTGTTTATAATTCAAGTTACATTCCACATGAGCTGCTCCTCTATATTCTCCAGAGATGTGATCATGATCACGTGTACGTTTCGAATATAATGGCTGTTTACAAATATGACATGATTTTGCTTCTTGAAATGTCAGTTCTTGCGCGGGTGTAAGCCTCATAGGTTCAATATTCATCAACTTCTCTCCCAATACATCTTTCTCATACATCATTTGTTCTAAAAAGTGATCCACACAGTCTTTACCACGATATACTTTCGCTTTCTTCATGCATCTCCCATTGGGTCCAACAACGACATAAGCATACCCACAGGGAAAATGGTATGTTGTTTTTTCAATATAAGATGTTTTAGAAGAAGGTGTGGAGGATGCAATAGGTATGAGTAGACTCTCAAAGTCCGCATAGATAGTATAAGCAATAGGATGTTGAAGATGAATACCAGAAAACTTGAGTATGTTATCATTTTTACTGGGCATCTTTATAGTCTGTGCTGTATGTTGACGGCAATATTCATCATGTTTATTCAGGAGATCTTGTCTTGAAAACCGATGTAAGCATCGATAACAATAGTAACAAACACCATTATGATTGGTGAGATCACCTAAAAGTCTCGAAAAACTTCTGATTAAACAATAATGTTGTTTTTCACCATCACCAACTAATAACAAGTTAATAACTTCCAGATTCTGCTTTTCAGAAATATACAGAGGACATACTTCATCTTCTTCATATCCAAATACATTAATCCGTAAATTATTCAGTTGTTCAACAATGGGGATCTTTTGAAGGGGAACAGGACACTCAACATTCCCTAGTTTAATATCACTCCCATAAGGAATGTAATGAGAAACTCTTTCAGGCTTCTCCTCTCGAGGGATATTTAATTTAAATGCCAAAAGACACCACACCAAACACTTGTTATCTTCATTTTTTATATTAAGCACTGCTTTTTTATCATATAATTTCTTGGGTAAAACTATATATGAACTTGCGGCTAGAGGATGATATTTAGCAATCTTAAGTTCTAAGTGATGAATTTTTTGAAGTTTCCATCCAGATCCTCTTTGTATAAATTCTTCAAAGGATTTAGTTATTTTGGAAAATCCTTCTTCAACATGTTGTGAAATAGTATCTTCTGTAAGTTCAATAAAACATTGGCATCGAAAAAAAGTCTGAATCTCTTCCATCTCCTGATTGTCAGTCAAACGTTCAAGAGATATTTTCATCACCATATACCATTTAACCGCACCTTTTTCTTGAATTTCACTCATTAATCGCTCTTCTAGTTCAGCTCGTAAGTGAGTATGAAACACTGCTATATCACTTTCTTCACGTTCATCAGGATAAAGCATAACAGTTTTAAACACATTAAGTACATCAGATCCGTTTTGTTTAATTTTTTTGGACTTCACATTAGATAAAGTTGTTTTCCGTTTTATACTTACAAGAGGTGTACGAGAGTGCTGAGTACGTATATGTTGTTTCAACTCCAAATTACGGCCGAAAACTTTATCACATTCACGACAAGAAAATTTCAAACTTTCATGTGATCTGAGATGATGCTTCAAACTATCGCTTCTTGTAAAAACAATCTCACACTTATGACACTTAAATATAGACTGTTCATCAACATTATGAGTTTTCAAATGTCTCAATAAATCAGGTTTCCTTGTGAAAGACTTTGGACACGTGTCGCAGACATGTAACTTTTCCTCCAAGTGAATCTTCTTATGCTGATTTAAATGAGAAGTAGAAATAAAGCGCTTATCACAGGAAGAACAGACATGCATCTTTTTTTCATCCGTCACAGCCTTTACAGAAGCAGATTCTTCAGGTGTTGTGTTGATATTTGAAGAGAAATTATTTTTCAACGCAGATTCTTCAAGAAATCCATTATCTTCTAATGATTTAACAATACTATGAGTCTTCAAATGTCTTTGTAAGTTGGATTTTCGTCCAAAAGTCTTCAGGCAGACTTCACAGGTGTATAACTTCTCATCAGAATGTATCTTCATATGCTGATTCAAATTAGAGATACTTGTAAAATTTTTACCGCAAGTCAAGCAGATAAACTTCTTCATAGATGTTGAATTTTCCAAAGGCATAATCTCATCAGTAGGTATGATAACATCCATGATAAATTTAAAAAAAGAAAAAAACTTTAAAAAGAAAACAATAAAATTTTTCCAAACTAATCACTAAGATAATGCGAGAGCAAATAAAAGCACGTCTTATCTCGACCAAGACTAATCACTAAATGACGAAAATCCGAATATTTATACCTCCCACACCAACAATCTGAATCTAACGACAAAACATTTTACTTGATGCGAAAAAATAAAAGATCAAAATCATGATAATGTATGTCACTTGACGAGTAAACAAAAGATAAGAGTCATCAGAGTACTTTTCCCTTCCTATTGATAACACGCGAGTGCTCATTTAAACTAACTTCACTTTATACACAATTAACATTATGAAACAAATGATATTATTAAAATGTATTTATCAAAGTCCATCACTTATGAATTAAAAAAAATACTTTATTCTGACACAAATAATTCTACTTTAAAACAATGTTTCAAAACTTTCTATAAAGAGAGATTTTCTTATATATCAATAATAAATATTTCTAACATTAAATTATATATTTTCAATTTAACTGAAAAGTCTTAATATCTGAATACATGTAAAAATGATAATCAGAAAAATATGAAAATTCTTAATACATGTAAGAATGATAATCAGAAAAATATGAAATACAATTAACAAAGCATTCAATTAAAAAAAAAAAATATATATATAATAGATGGAAATATTAATGTACTAATATACAATAAGGAACTAGTAACGCATGAAAACCATCTGACTGAGCTTATTTAAATTTTTTGATACAATTTTTATAATTGAATAAATTATATCATTAACACATTAATGAAACAGTAAAATTTTTATATAAATATACTACACACGGAAAATGTCTAAAACTTAATGAACAGGTCATCCACATTTTAAAAATATAATAACTTAATATATTACATAATTCTCTATACTATCTTACATTAAATTTAACAACAAACAGTAATTTTAAACTATAGACTTATATACTATTTGATGAAAAAAACTAATTGACCCTCAGCATTGAAAAATCCATGTGTAATCATTTCAATGTATTAAAAAATTCCACATGCTATAATACTATCCTACATAAAACTTAACAAATAGTAATGATTTTAAATCATAAACTTGAACTACTAATGATGAATATTAATTAAAAGAAACTAATTAATAAATATTTTAACATATAATATTAAAACACTAATTAATAAACATTTTAAAAAATACATACATATTAATTTCAACATGTTAAAAAAATTCTGTATACTATATTATTCTACACTAAATTCGACAAAAATAGTGATTTTGAATTATAAATTTGAACTACTAACTTATGAAATTTAATTAAAATGAATTAATTGGCACAAATTTTAAATTTATAACTTGAAATATTATAAATATAGGCAATGTTATCTAATTTTTACTTATTACAATTCCCTGCAAACATCCTTTTCCGCAAATGCAAACCTTAAAATTGTCCATTGTTTAGAAGAATCTTTAAAATACTCATTAAATATTGTATATATTCATATTAAATCTAAATACCTAACTGTAATTCAATCTTGTTATTAAATGTTATTATTAAATTCCTTAAAAGAATCAATAAAACGGCTTCAAGTTCATTAAAAAATTGTATTAATAGTATCACCATACAAACTAACCAATCTAAGATCATCCTATGTGTCATAATCTAAAATCATATTCTCAATATGGAGCGATAGCGAAGTGTATTAGACCCTGCATATGTAAATCTTTACATCCTAACACAATTACATGCTCCGACAGCAGAGAGATAAAAATATTAATTTTGAAAGCAAAAATTAACGAAAAAAAGCGATAATTATCCAAAATCTCGATAGATGGCGCTCCCAAAAACGAAAAAAAGATAAAATAATAGCATTTTAAACTAATAAAACAAGATAGTTGTGTCAGAACAGCTAACTACTAGTAGGGAAAGAAGGATAGTTCAACCTCAGCGTGGCGGGTGTGGCGGAGGGAGGAGGAGGAAGTGGAACCACCACCACCTCCTATAAGAGGGAGGGAGGATCACCACCACTTGAATGAGAAGCTTATCTGATGGAGAGTGTATCATACTGTAGTAGGATGAGGGGAGGGCTTAAAATTGAGGGGGCTTAAATTTTTAGGGGGCATAAAATTTCAAAATGTGTTGGCTGAACTCCCCTTTCTTTCCCTACTAGTAGTTAGCTGTTCTGACACAACTATCTTGTTTTATTAGTTTAAAATGCTATTATTTTATCTTTTTTTCGTTTTTGGGAGCGCCATTTATCGAGATTTTGGATAATTATCGCTTTTTTTCGTTAATTTTTGCTTTCAAAATTAATATTTTTATCTCTCTGCTGTCGGAGCATGTAATTGTGTTAGGATGTAAAGATTTACATATGCAGGGTCTAATACACTTCGCTATCGCTCCATATTGAGAATATGATTTTAGATTATGACACATAGGATGATCTTAGATTGGTTAGTTTGTATGGTGATACTATTAATACAATTTTTTAATGAACTTGAAGCCGTTTTATTGATTCTTTTAAGGAATTTAATAATAACATTTAATAACAAGATTGAATTACAGTTAGGTATTTAGATTTAATATGAATATATACAATATTTAATGAGTATTTTAAAGATTCTTCTAAACAATGGACAATTTTAAGGTTTGCATTTGCGGAAAAGGATGTTTGCAGGGAATTGTAATAAGTAAAAATTAGATAACATTGCCTATATTTATAATATTTCAAGTTATAAATTTAAAATTTGTGCCAATTAATTCATTTTAATTAAATTTCATAAGTTAGTAGTTCAAATTTATAATTCAAAATCACTATTTTTGTCGAATTTAGTGTAGAATAATATAGTATACAGAATTTTTTTAACATGTTGAAATTAATATGTATGTATTTTTTAAAATGTTTATTAATTAGTGTTTTAATATTATATGTTAAAATATTTATTAATTAGTTTCTTTTAATTAATATTCATCATTAGTAGTTCAAGTTTATGATTTAAAATCATTACTATTTGTTAAGTTTTATGTAGGATAGTATTATAGCATGCGGAATTTTTTAATACATTGAAATGATTACACATGGATTTTTCAATGCTGAGGGTCAATTAGTTTTTTTCATCAAATAGTATATAAGTCTATAGTTTAAAATTACTGTTTGTTGTTAAATTTAATGTAAGATAGTATAGAGAATTATGTAATATATTAAGTTATTATATTTTTAAAATGTGGATGACCTGTTCATTAAGTTTTAGACATTTTCCGTGTGTAGTATATTTATATAAAAATTTTACTGTTTCATTAATGTGTTAATGATATAATTTATTCAATTATAAAAATTGTATCAAAAAATTTAAATAAGCTCAGTCAGATGGTTTTCATGCGTTACTAGTTCCTTATTGTATATTAGTACATTAATATTTCCATCTATTATATATATATATTTTTTTTTTTAATTGAATGCTTTGTTAATTGTATTTCATATTTTTCTGATTATCATTCTTACATGTATTAAGAATTTTCATATTTTTCTGATTATCATTTTTACATGTATTCAGATATTAAGACTTTTCAGTTAAATTGAAAATATATAATTTAATGTTAGAAATATTTATTATTGATATATAAGGAAATCTCTCTTTATAGAAAGTTTTGAAACATTGTTTTAAAGTAGAATTATTTGTGTCAGAATAAAGTATTTTTTTTAATTCATAAGTGATGGACTTTGATAAATACATTTTAATAATATCATTTGTTTCATAATGTTAATTGTGTATAAAGTGAAGTTAGTTTAAATGAGCACTCGCGCGTTATCAATAGGAAGGGAAAAGTACTCTGATGACTCTTATCTTTTGTTTACTCGTCAAGTGACATACATTATCATGATTTTGATCTTTTATTTTTTCGCATCAAGTAAAATGTTTTGTCGTTAGATTCAGATTGTTGGTGTGGGAGGTATAAATATTCGGATTTTCGTCATTTAGTGATCAGTCTTGGTCGAGATAAGACGTGCTTTTATTTGCTCTCGCATTATCTTAGTGATTAGTTTGGAAAAATTTTATTGTTTTCTTTTTAAAGTTTTTTTCTTTTTTTAAATTTATCATGGATGTTATCATACCTACTGATGAGATTATGCCTTTGGAAAATTCAACATCTATGAAGAAGTTTATCTGCTTGACTTGCGGTAAAAATTTTACAAGTATCTCTAATTTGAATCAGCATATGAAGATACATTCTGATGAGAAGTTATACACCTGTGAAGTCTGCCTGAAGACTTTTGGACGAAAATCCAACTTACAAAAACATTTGAAGACTCATAGTATTGTTAAATCATTAGAAGATAATGGATTTCTTGAAGAATCTGCGTTGAAAAATAATTTCTCTTCAAATATCAACACAACACCTGAAGAATCTGCTTCTGTAAAGGCTGTGACGGATGAAAAAAAGATGCATGTCTGTTCTTCCTGTGATAAGCGCTTTATTTCTACTTCTCACTTAAATCAGCATAAGAAGATTCACTTGGAGGAAAAGTTACATGTCTGCGACACGTGTCCAAAGTCTTTCACAAGGAAACCTGATTTATTGAGACATTTGAAAACTCATAATGTTGATGAACAGTCTATATTTAAGTGTCATAAGTGTGAGATTGTTTTTACAAGAAGCGATAGTTTGAAGCATCATCTCAGATCACATGAAAGTTTGAAATTTTCTTGTCGTGAATGTGATAAAGTTTTCGGCCGTAATTTGGAGTTGAAACAACATATACGTACTCAGCACTCTCGTACACCTCTTGTAAGTATAAAACGGAAAACAACTTTATCTAATGTGAAGTCCAAAAAAATTAAACAAAACGGATCTGATGTACTTAATGTGTTTAAAACTGTTATGTTTTATCCTGATGAACGTGAAGAAAGTGATATAGCAGTGTTTCATACTCACTTACGAGCTGAACAAGAAGAGCGATTAATGAGTGAAATTCAAGAAAAAGGTGCGGTTAAATGGTATATGGTGATGAAAATATCTCTTGAACGTTTGACTGACAATCAGGAGATGGAAGAGATTCAGACTTTTTTTCGATGCCAATGTTTTATTGAACTTACAGAAGATACTATTTCACAACATGTTGAAGAAGGATTTTCCAAAATAACTAAATCCTTTGAAGAATTTATACAAAGAGGATCTGGATGGAAACTTCAAAAAATTCATCATTTAGAACTTAAGATTGCTAAATATCATCCTCTAGCCGCAAGTTCATATATAGTTTTACCCAAGAAATTATATGATAAAAAAGCAGTGCTTAATATAAAAAATGAAGATAACAAGTGTTTGGTGTGGTGTCTTTTGGCATTTAAATTAAATATCCCTCGAGAGGAGAAGCCTGAAAGAGTTTCTCATTACATTCCTTATGGGAGTGATATTAAACTAGGGAATGTTGAGTGTCCTGTTCCCCTTCAAAAGATCCCCATTGTTGAACAACTGAATAATTTACGGATTAATGTATTTGGATATGAAGAAGATGAAGTATGTCCTCTGTATATTTCTGAAAAGCAGAATCTGGATGTTATTAACTTGTTATTAGTTGGTGATGGTGAAAAACAACATTATTGTTTAATCAGAAGTTTTTCGAGACTTTTAGGTGATCTCACCAATCATAATGGTGTTTGTTACTATTGTTATCGATGCTTACATCGGTTTTCAAGACAAGATCTTCTGAATAAAACATGATGAATATTGCCGTCAACATACAGCACAGACTATAAAGATGCCCAGTAAAAATGATAACATACTCAAGTTTTCTGGTATTCATCTTCAACATCCTATTGCTTATACTATCTATGCGGACTTTGAGAGTCTACTCATACCTATTGCATCCTCCACACCTTCTTCTAAAACATCTTATATTGAAAAAACAACATACCATTTTCCCTGTGGGTATGCTTATGTCGTTGTTGGACCCAATGGGAGATGCATGAAGAAAGCGAAAGTATATCGTGGTAAAGACTGTGTGGATCACTTTTTAGAACAAATGATGTATGAGAAAGATGTATTGGGAGAGAAGTTGATGAATATTGAACCTATAAGGCCTTACCACCGCGCAAGAACTGACATTTCAAGAAGCAAAATCATGTCATATTTGTAAACAGCCATTATATTCGAAACGTACACGTTGATCATGATCACATCTCTGGAGAATATAGAGGAGCAGCTCATGTGGAATGTAACTTGAATTATAAACAATGTAAAACAATTCCTGTTATATTTCACAATCTGAAAAATTATGATGAGCATCATATTATGAGCAAATTAGGAAAATTTAAAGATCATGAAATTGATGTGATTGCTACCTCTTGGAAAATTACATAACCTTTAAGTTAAGAAAGCCAACAAGTCCTATACAGATGGTCTTTCTAGACTCGTTTCAATTTTTGCCGACATCGTTAGAAAAGTTAGTAAACAACTTGGAACCGACTCAGTTTAATGTTCTTAAAGAAAATTTCCCTCAAAATACTGATCTTGATCTGCTTACAAGAAAAGGGGTTTACCCTTATGACTACTTGACCTGCTTTGAAAAGTTCAACGAAACACAGCTTCCTCCACCTGAAGCATTTTTTAATAGTTTGACTTCTGAACCAATAGACTTGAGAGATTATGAGCATGCGCAGAAGGTTTGGAAAACCTTTGATATTCAATCTCTAGGGGGGTATCATGATCTGTATGTTAAGACTGATGTTGTACTACTTGCCGATGTTTTCCAGAATTTTAGGAAATTATGTCAGCAGTACTATGATATTGATTGTGCACATTTATTTACCGCACCTTCACTTGCTTGGCAAGCTTGTTTTGAAAATGTCTGAAACACCTTTAGAGTTACTCACTGACATTGATATGTTGCTTATGATCGAAAACGGGATACGAGGTGGTATTAGTATGATTAGTCATAGATATGCCAGAGCGAACATACCCAATACACCAGATTTTAATAAAGATGAGGATCCTAGTTACATCATGTACTGGGATGCGAACAATTTGTATGGCTGGGCTATGTCCCAATTTCTTCCATATGGTGGGTTTGAATGGTGCACGACAAATTATATTACAGAAGAGTGGATTTTATCGTTAGCTGATGATAGTGACTTCGGGTATATATTTGAGGTGGATTTGAAGTATCCCGAAGAATTGCATCCATCCCACAATGAATACCCGCTGGCCCCCGAAAGATTGGTTGTAAAAGAGGAAATGTTATCCCCATATGCATATAGCTTAGTTAATAATAGAAAATTCATAGGAACCCCCTTAAACTCATTCCAAATTTAAAGGATAAACAGAATTATATTACTCATTATCGTAATCTTAAATTTTATTTACAACTCGGATTAAAACTTACAGGCTGTTCACAAAGTCCTTAAATTTAGACAAGCACCATGGCTTAAAAATTATATTAATTTTAATACTGAGAAAAGAAAAAAGCTAAATCCTCTTTTGAAAAGGACTTTTTTAAACTGATGAATAACTCTGTGTTTGGGAAAACTATGGAAAATCTACGAAAACGTAGAAATATTGTACTTTTCAATAACGAAAAAAGAGCCAAGAAATTAGTGGCTTCACCCACTTTTAAATCTTTTAAAACCTATGATGAAGATTTAACTTCCGTTGAAAGGATGAAAACTAGCATACTCATGAATCGACCGATTTATGTTGGTTTTGCCATTTTAGAGCTCTCTAAAGTTTTAATGTATGACTTTCATTATAATTTTATTAAAAAACATATAAAGATGATGCAAATCTCTTATTTACAGATACCGACTCGTTGTGTTATCATATTAAAACGCAAAATATTTATGATGATTTGAAACAGCATTCAAACTTTTTTGATTTCTCAGACTATCCGAAACATCATTCACTGTACTCAGATGTTAACAAGAAAGTAATCGGCAAGTTCAAGGATGAACATAATGGTGATTTAGCCCTTGAGTTTGTTGGGCTGAAATCCAAAATGTACTCCCTGAAATCCTTCAAAGAAGAGAAGAAACGAGCTAAGGGCGTATCGACTTATGTTGTTCGTCACAAAATTAAGCATGAAGACTATGTAAACTGTCTTAAAAACCAATCGACTTCTTTCGAAGTACAGATGAGAATTGGACAAGATGCACACCGTCTGTACACGTTAACACAGAATAAGATTAGCTTAAGCCCTTTCGATGATAAACGTTATTTACTGAATGATGGAATAAAAAAGTCTAGCCTATGGACATTGTCAAATTTGTTCAAGATTGTACTGGTTGAAGAAAATTGCTGATATAATGAAGAATTATCAAGATCAAAGTATTCTGTAAATAAATCTTTTCTTGTAAATATAGTTTTCTTGTAAATATAGTTTTCTTGTAAATTGATTTGTTTTTAATAAAAAATTGTTTCTTTTACATATGAGTACTTATTTAAAAACATATACATACATACACTTATATACAGTATTTTCATAAATAAGCACGCTCACTTATAAATAATTCGTTAGACATACTTTTGAATTTTTTTTTTTAAATATTTTTTAAAACTTAATGTTTGAAAACATAATAGTAATATTTCATTTTGTTTTAAATTTTGAAAACTTTTTTATAAAGTTATTTTAATAAAACAAGAGAGTATATTAATTTATTGCTTTTATACATTTTCTACTTTTTTGAAATGATTAATTAAGAACATAACTTAATGTCGGTAGTCAGATAATATATTAGAAGTAACATACACGTATAAATCAGTAAATCAGTAAACTCAGTTTATAATAAATTGTATATTTTTAAACTTAAATATATTATAAAACTTTTGATAAAACTTTTTTTGTTAACTTTTTTGTGAAACCTTTTTTGTTAACTTTTTGTAAAACTTTTTTTTTTTTTTTTGTTAAAACTTTTTATGATACTTTTTTTTTTGTTAAAACTTTTTTTTTTTTTTGGTTTAAACTTTTTTGTTAACTTTATTTTTTGTTAAAACTTTTTTTGTAAACTTTTTTTGTTAAAACTTTCTATGATATTTTTTTTTTTAACTATTTTTTTTTTTTTTTTTTTTTTTGGCTAAACTTTTTT
>CAXHSM010000177.1:0-30000 GCA_964019185.1 Maratus speculifer | reverse complement strand
TGTGCAATTGAACACTCATGAAATTTCCACATACAGAGTTCGTACGTGTTCGATTCCTGTACTTTTTTTATAGAAATTCTCTAGTCAAATAAGAGTACATTTCGTGCTTTTGAACTACAATTATTTTTCTATAAATAAATGCTTTTCTTCCACCTGAAAAATAACTGTACCCGTACGAACTATGAGATAAAAAATTAGATTATTCAAGAATTTTTGTTTTGAGTAATGGATTCATTTATATTGTTCTAATATAATTTATATTATTAAATATAACAGTCTTGTTATATTATCGTCTAATAATACGATTTTACATACGAAGTTATCATAATGCATAAAATGGATGAACGTAATTAGAATTCAGCTCCAGGTGCTTAATATAGCAAATTCATCTGTTTCAGTTCGCAGTTTTCCGTATGAAATACCAAGTGAAATCTATATGAATAGGTAATGAATTAATATTTCAATGCAGATTGGTAAATTTAATATGGCTCTCTATCCAATTTTGTGCTAAGTTTGTGTTTATCTACATGCAATAATCTGTTTTAATTCATTTATTCTAAGAGGTAATTTAGTTAACGTAAAATAGGTGTAACGTAGCGGAAGATTTCATGATTAATTACGGACAATGAAGTCCTCTTGAAATATATTTAGAAGTTCAACGGTTTTGTAAAGAAGTTATTGCATTCAAACCTTACTAATCGTATTCTTAGTAAACTGTGCTCAGCATTACCCTTCAGTTATCAAATAGAATCTACCAAAACAATTTTTCTTTTTACTTTCTTTTTATCTTTAAAGAAAGTATTAGATTCGTGAAAAATTTCGACTTCCGATTTTCGATGGATATATACGATTTAGAAGACCCTGAACACGATTTGATGGTTTTTAGGAAACGTCTGTTTGTGAGTCTTTCTGTCACCCTGTATGTGACAAAAATTTTGTGGACTCTCTTTTTGAAGAACTAAAGCATAAAATATATTCTGTTAGAATTTCATATAGATTAGAAGCTGATTAATTTATGGTGTATACCGCTCAATAGCTGGTGCTTCTATGCTCACAATTTCCACAATAGTTGTAATCAAAAAATAATGTGCGGATTAACATAAAACATATTAGATTCATTTAGTCCTTAATCTAATTTTGTATACATCGCTCTACAGGTGGCGCTGCTATGCTGCACCACTTCCCAATATCGCGATAGCTCTATCTCATGAACTAATGATAGAATTTTCACCAAACTTCAGAGTAAGTTAATACTTGACGTAAATAGTGTTGTTTAATTTTTGGTGTAAATTGCCGTTTAGGTGGGTCTGCTATGCTGCATTTTTTAGAATTTTGATATAGCTGTATGTAAAGAACTAATGATTGGATTTTCATCAAACTTCAAATTCAGTTTCTACTTGATAAAAACTAATCTTGATTAGCTTTTTGGATACATCACGCAATAGGTGGCGATGTTATGCAGACTTTTTAAAGAGCAAAGCATCAATATATTCTGCCAGCTAAGGGTAAATTTTGTAGCCTAATTGCAATTTACTATCATAAAAAATATCTTCATACAGCATTGTTATGCTACTTGAGGCAAAAATTCTGGCCGCTACGGGAAAGAAATTTAGCTAGAAAAATAACGCATGAGTGTGTAACTTGTAGTAAAAGCAACTCCATAACTATGCAACAAATCATGGGTTCCCTACCTACAGAGAGAGTACGTCCTAGTGCACCATTTAATTATGGGGGAACAGATTTTGGTGGACCCTTTTTCATAAAATATAAGGGATAGAGAAATGGAATTCTTAATAAGGTGTATTTGGCAATCTTTGTTTGCTTTGTAACTAAAGCTCTCGAACTAGCGTCAGAATTGAGCACAGATGCATTCATTGCCACCTTAAAAAGGTTCATTGCTACGCGCGGAAGGTGCGCAGTAATATTTTCAGATAGGGCAAAAAATTTTGCTGGTGCTAACGCCGAGTTACAGACACTCCATAAATTACTAAGACATCCTCAAGAGAAGTTATCGAATTGTTTGTCAGAAGAGACTATTATTTGTAAATTTATTCCACCAGAGCACCTAATTTTGGCGGGTTGTGGGAGGAAGGAATAAAATCGCTAAAATATGATCTAAAGCGAACGGTAGGTAATGCAAGGCTAACGTTCGTAGAGTTATTAACTGTAATTGCTCAAATAGAGTCTATATTAAATTCACGACCAATCACTCCATTGTCTTTAGACGTGAATGACTTGGAGGCCTTAACACCAGGCCACTTCTTAATTGGAAGGCCTATGACAGCCATCGTTGAACCAGAATTAATTAATGTAAACGAAAATAGACTATCTAGATGGCATAGAATTTCAAAATACGTTCAATTGATATGGAATCGTTGGGATAAAGAATATTTAAATACGCTCCAACAACGCTCCAAGTGGCAATTGGAAGAAAAAATAATGTAAACATAGGAACCCTAGAGTTGGTGAAGGAAGATGACCTTCTTACAAATAAATACTTATTAGGACGCATTATAAATATTTTCCAGGTACATATGGTAAGATTAGGGTTGTAGAAGTTTAAACCGCTAGGGGAATATTTAAAAGAAGTATTTCGAAAAATGCGCTATTGCCACAACAAGTCTCAGAGAATTAATTACGAAATGTAAAAAAAAAGTTTTGTTGTGTATTTTTCTTTTTTGTTTTCCTATTGTTGTATGTTCATAATTTTATTTTTCATTGTTAAAAGAAAATTGTTGCATTGTATCATATTACTTAAGCATTTGTAATGTTAATATTTTGTATTGTATAATTTATTGAAGTTGACCCTTCAATGTCGGGGGTATGTTAGAGTTATTTGTAATTTATGTTTGGAATCTGGCATCATACTTGTTCGCTAATGTATGTAACTATAGAAAAACAAATTGTCTGTGTTTCCTAGTTGTTGTTTTGTTTTGCTAGAAGGGCAAGCAACGCTTCGCAATGTCTTAAAAATAAAGTATGTACAGTCCATTAAAGCATGTGATATTATTAATTACGTTAATACGCATCGCCGCTACAGTAAGTATGTTTTGTTTTATTTCTTTTTTTTTCTAATTCTCCGTCTAATCTGGATTTTTGATAATCCGGATTGGGTCCAGTCCCAATTAATCCGAATTATCGGGGTTTAATGTAGTTATAATAATAAAAGTTTGCTTAACTCTTTTTGACATGCAGTTGGTTGGTTGTATGGGGTTTTATGGCACAAAATCCCGTAGGGGACATGTGCGCCAAAAAAAGTTATTAAAAATAGCAAACAATGATAATGATCAAAGAAGTAAGCCATCTGGATGGGGGACCCCATCCAGATTTAGTCAGACAATAGAAAAAGTTACAAACTTAGCCAATAGAAGTACATCAATTTAAAATGTAAAAGTATATTATACGTCAAAATAAAGTCCTGCATGTTTTATGAAAGTAAAGAGCGCCCCATGAGGTGTTTCCCCAATGAGGTTTGTCAAGATAGGTGAAGAAGAATGGAAATAGGTTCTATACAAGTGCCGGAGGCCCGGACAGTCAGTTAAAACATGCAGAATGGTCAGTTGATGAAAGTGACAGTGTGGACACATGGGTGCATCTTCTCGAAGTAACAAATGTCTATGAGTAATTCTGGAATGCCCAATTCGTAAGCGGGTCAGAATAACATTAGATTTCCTTGGATAATTCGGAGGCCAGGCCGTGATTGTAGGTTTAACATGATGCAGTTTAATGTTCTATTCTAAGTCCCAACTGTTTTGCCAATTATTTTTAATAAAAAGATTGATAAGTAATTTAACGTCAGAAAGAGGAATTTTATGCTGTAATGGATTAATAGCCTGTTTTGCTGCCGCATCAGCTTTCTCGTTCCCAGGAATACCATGTCCAGGTACCCAGCAAAAAAAAATACTGTAACCACGTTGTGTCAAATTATAATAAATTTCTAGAATTGATGAGACAGTTGGATGTTTTTTAAATGATTTAATGGCGTCAATAGAGCTGTTTCAGTCGGTATAAATAATGAAGGAAGTGTCATGATGGTGAGAGATGTACAACATTGCTCTGTCAATTGCAATCAATTCGGCCGTAAATACAGAGATAGACGAGTGCAGCCGATAACTAAGAGAAATGTTTTCACAAAAAACCCAACAACCAACAAGATCTCCACTTTTTGAGCCATCAGTATAAATGTCAGTGTAGGTACCTAACTCTGCTCGATGAGAAGCAAAAAGTGTTTGGAAAACAGTAGGAACCAAATTATTTTTATCATATCCTTTGAACGGGTGGAGAGAGGTAATACTATGCGGTTTCCAGGGAGGGAGTACATGCAGTGGACATGGACTCACCTCAATACTACTCAGAGGAGTATTGTCAATTAAGTTTCTGATTCTGAGACCAAAGGATGGGATGCAGGTTGGACGATGCTGATATAGAGTGTCATTGTCTGTATTTGAAATGTAGGAATGAAGTGGATGACCAGGATGAGAGAGAAGGCGATAATATAAGTTCAAAGAGAGTTTTTCACGAGTATGATGTAATGAAGGTTCACAGCACTCCACATACAAGCTTAAAATCGGAGATGTACGATATGCACCAGAGCAAACACGAAGTGCGCTATGGTGCACAGTGTCAAGTTTTTTAAGAACAGAATTACGTGCAGAACCATAAATCTGGCAGGCATAGTCAATTTTAGAGCGAATAATAGCTCGATAAATTTTCAGGAGAGATGTGCGATCTGCTCCCCAAGAAGTATTTGAAAGTACCTTAATTAAATTTAGTAATTTTCCACATTTTGTCCGTAGTTGTAAAACATGTGGTAAAAAAGTCAGTTTTTTGTCAAAATATAAGCCGAGGTAACGAACAGTGTCCACAACAGGAATTTGGTTTGAACCGATGAAAATTTCAGGATCTGGATGCAGGTCCCTACGTCTGCAGAAATGCACACAAGATGTTTTGTCCTGGGAGATGATAAAACCATTTTTATTGGTCCATTGAATAATACGGTTTATAGCGATTTGCAATTGTCTTTCGATAAAGCGCATATCTTGTCCTTTGCATAAAATCCTAAAGTCATCAACATAAAGTGTACCTTGAACGCTTGGAGGCAATTGATGCAGGTTATCATTAATCTTGATAGCAAAGAGGGTGACACTCAGAACACTGCCCTGTGGTACACCCTCTTCTTGTACATAGAAAGTGGAGAGAACCTTCCCAACCTGAACTTGGAAAATTCGAACTGCGAGGAAGTTCATAATAAAAATTGGTAGGTTACCACGGAAGTTAAGGTTAAAGAGATCACGAAGGATGCCATATCTCCAGGTCTTGTCATAGGCTTTCATCATGTCAAAGAAGACTGTCACCAGATGGTTGCGTTTTAAAATGAGTCTCTAAAAGAATGAGGTTATCAATAGTGGACCTACCACGTCGAAATCTGCTTTGAAAGGATGCAAGAGAATTATTAGATTCCAAAACATGCACCAGGCGGCAATCGACCATTTTTTCTAAAAGTTTGCAAAGTCTACTAGAGAGTGCGATTGGCCTGTAGTTCTTTGGATCATTGGAATGTTTACCTGGTTTCGGGAAAGGAATGACAATAGCTTTATACCAGGCTTTAGGAAACGTGTGTTCAGTCCAAATTCTATTATAAAAAGTGAGTAAGTTATTAAGAGAGGTGTTAGAGAGGTATTTTAGCATGGTGTATGTGATGCCATCGTGTCCTGGAGCAGATGAACGGCTATTTTGTAAACAACTTTGGAGTTCTTGTTTAGTAAAAGGTAGATTATAGTCATGAGAATGGCGAGAATTAAAATTTATGCTGGTAGATTCCATTTGTCTTTTGTATGATAAGAAAGGTTCTGGGTAGGAGTCTGATTTAGAATTCGATGCCAGAGTACTTGCTATAGTTTCAGCTATATTTTTGGGAGATGCAGTAGTCTGTCCATTATGTTTTAAGATTGAGATGCGGTTTTCTGAATATAGTCCCATACAGCTTTTCACTTTCCTCCAAAGGACTTTACAGGAAGTATTAGAGTTTATGTTGGAGACATACTGCATCCAGGATTCATGTTGACTTCTACGTCGCACTCTTCTAGCTTCAGCCCTTGCTTTTTTAAAAGCCAGATAATTGTTAATATTGGGGTAGCGACGAAAGATGCCCCAAGCCTTCTGTTGATTTTTCTTTGCTTTTTGACAATCTTCATTCCACCATGGCTTCCTGTGTCGCGGCATAGAGTGCGAGATTAGTATACTAATATCAGCAGCATTGAGCAGCATTGGGTAATATTATCAATCGCATCGTAGATGTCACCCTCTATCATATCGCTTGTAATTTTAGCATTGTCTGTGAAAGTTGGCCAATTCGCCCTGTCATAGATATAGCGTTTAAAATAGTTGTTAGAATCCCTGTGGGGAGTAGTCAGAGTGATAAAAATAGGAAAATGGTCGCTACCATGCAGGTAATTAGAAACCCAGAAGTTCCAATATGGATAAATGGAAGGGGAACAAATAATGAGATCTATAGTATGAAAGGTGCGAGTTGGTTCATGGAAATACGTATGATCACCATTATTGAGTAGGCATAAGCCATTGTCAGAAATTAGTTTTTCAATTGTATCATCACGTTGGTTATTGTCAGAATTACCCCATAGTTAGCTATGAGCATTAAAATCACCGAGAATGATAAAAGGAAAGGGGAGCTGGAAAATGAGATTATCAAGATCTGCTGAATGAATGGATGGATTTGGTGGTAAGTAAATAGTACAGATAGTAATAAGTCGGTTTATATGTGCACGGATTGCAACAGCTTGTAAGTTAGTACTCAAATTAATTTGCGAATGAGGTACACTGCGAGATATAAAGAGAGCCACTTCGCCAGTGGCTCTGTCACTACCAGTAAAGTCTTTTCTGTATGTTGCATAGTTGCGTAATTTCGCTTTGTCATTAGGTTTAAAATGAGTTTCCTGAAGAGCCAAGCAGAGTGGTTGATGGTCTGACAGAATATCACGGATTTCATCATATTTGTTGCGATAGCCGCGGCAGTTCCACGATATAATATTAGTCATGAATGAGGTAATTTTATAGTTTTAGTCAGGCACAGATTCTTCGAATACAATATTTTCATCGGCGTCCGAATCATTACTATAGGACTCGTCCATAGCCTCGTCCACATACTGTTGTAATTGTTTAGGATCCTTAATGTTTTTTAGGATTGACCTAAGGCTAGAATTTTACTTCCCCTTCCCCACAGTTTTCCATTGTAGAGAGGCTGGAGTTGAGGTTTTCTTTTTATTTGTTTGTATAGGGCTTTTATTTAGATTATGTTTTCTGGGAGTATCAGGTTTTTGTGTTATTTTGGTATTCGTGGTAGGTTTTGGCTTAATTTGGGGTTGAGATGACTTATTGGATACAGCTATCAATTTCTGTCGTTTATTCTCTAGATCAATTATTTTAACTGGTTCAGAGGATGGGGTATTGGTTGATTGCGTTACGGTAGATTTATCTTGTGGATATGAGAGATCAGTTTGAGTAGCCATGTGTCTTACTGCTGTTGATTGCTTCTTGAGTAAGCTGGAGTATGTAATTCCAACAGATGGGGTTCTATTTTCAACTAGTTTACGGGCATCAGGATAAGACAAATTCTGAGTAATTTTTATAGTAACTATTTCTTTTTCACGGTTCCAGTTAAGGCATTTGCGGGAATATGCTGTATGATTTCCTTTGCAGTTAGCGCAGCGTTCGGATTTTTCACATAAATTATTGTCACGGCCCACTTCTGCACAACGTGCACAGGTAAGGGATCCACGACAATTTGTTTTAGTATGACCGAAACGCTGGCATTTAAAACAGCGGGTAGGGTTTGGTATATAGGGTCTGACTTTACAGTTTAGATATCCTGCTTTAATTCTAGGTGGTAAAGTAGTGCTATTGAAGGTTAGAATAATACGTTTAGTGGGAATTATCTGCTCTTTTTTACGGATGGTGATACGACGTACATCTGTGATATTTTGGTCTTTTAAGTTTTCTAAAAGTTCATCTTTGGTGGAGTATAAAAGATCAGGTTCGGATATTACCCCGCGGCTTGTATTTAAAGCTTTATGTGCTTGTACAGAGACAGAGAAGGTGCCTATTGTAGTGCAATTTGAGAGAAATTGTGATTGTTTGGTTGTAGAAACCTCAACCATCAAATCGCCTGATTGTAATTTTTTGAGAGAATGACCATCTCCCAAGACAGACTGGAAAGTTTTAGCTATAAGAAATGGGGAAGTTTTTTAAAGGAGCAATCAGAGTGACTATCAGTACGTTTCACAATAAAAAAGCGAGTAAATGAAGAAGACGGTACAGTTTGTTGCTCTCCACTAGGGAGAGAAGTAAAGGGAAAAGAAATGTTTCCATCCATATTTAAAAGTAATAAAATTCAGACCCCGGCCGCACCACCCTCTCCCGAGCCCTACAAGGGGATGCACATTCGTGCACCAGTGCTAACGAGGGCCCATACGGTCACAAGACAACCCTATGTCAGTCTCCACCTTTAACGAGATGACTAGTAGTTGCTCGATCACTTGATCCGTAGAGCCAGTGACGAAAGTCAGCTGACCAGCCGATTGATGCATACGGGACCAAATGCACCTCCCGTCTACCTGAAGCAGAGGCCAAAGTAGTGTGTTGGTTTCCCTCAACTACCAGGATCCCCCTTTCCAGGGACACGGGTCGCCACGCACGGCCAACACGTGGGTGGTTTACAATTCTCCATGAGTCGATATGCAAGATGACATCGGCTCATACAGAATTGCCCTCACCTCCGAAGAGGAAACCACAACGAGAGTGAAACAAAGAGGAAAGGAAGACCAGAGGAGTAAGAGGAAAAGGAAAGGAGAAAGATCACTCAGGTGCCCCGGGGTTGTGAAGCCCGTGAATACTTAAAGAAGGTATCCCCCTGGGGGATTTTGACATGCAGTAACGGTTGTACGTGTCTATGCATTCTCTATTGTAACACCATTTGTATTTCGACTTTGAGTAATAGTGATAATAATGAAAGTTTGCTTAATTTTCTTTGACCTGTAGTAACGATTGTTTGTGTCTATGCAATCCCTATTGTAACACCATTTGTATTTCGGCATTCAGTAATAGTAACAATAAAAAAATTTGCTTAATTTTCTTTGACATGTAGTAATGGTTGTATGTGTCTATGCATTCTCTATTGTAACACCATTTGTATTTCGACATTGAGTAATAGTAATAATAATGAAAGTTTGCTTAATTTTTTTTGACATGTAGTAATGGTTGTATGTGTCTATGCATTCCCTATTGTAACACCATTTGTATTTCGACACTGAGTAATAGTAATAATAATAAAAGTTTGCTTAATTCTCTTTGCACCGTTGGTAATTGTATTGTTTTAAACATGTTTTTCACGCTTAAAATTTAAAATATAGGTTACTTTTCTGAAGCTATTATATCTGATAAAAAGAAAAAAATATTAAAAAGTTGTAGTACTTTTTAAATCCTGTTTCAATACAATATTTTTTAAATGTCTTCAAAAAGACTTTAGCCTAATCTGTAATTGAGCAATTGTCAAACTAACTATATTTCTTATATTTCAGAGAATGACATATCCGCTAAACTTGAGTAAGTTTATTTGGATAATTACTAATAACATTATTAATATATATTTTTTTCCTTCTCAAAACTGAAACAAAAATTGTATCCGAAAGCATTATCTTGCCTTGAATTTCCCGTTCGAATAAAATCCTCCAATCCAATTTTACTACAACACCTCCACTGCAAAAATTGTCCAAATTTTTCGAAGTGTGCCATGTTTCTGTTGACAATACAATATTTAAAAATAAATTATCCCAGCTATTCTTTGTAAGGAAATTTTTTTCCCAATAAGTGATGTTACACATGTTATTGGGTAAATGTCATTAATTACTTCAGAAATTCACTTGAATCGATAGTTAAGATTCCGCGGCACACTTAACTCCTTCTGTGTAAACATCCAGTGTCGATTCCTTTGTAAAACTGTTGTCCTTTTTGTGTTTTGTCTCAATCAATGTTAATATCAAAATAGTTATGAAGGTTCTGTTGTGGGAGTTATTCTTTTGCTTTCTCGTTTAGAAAATACTTAATTTATTATACTATACTATTTATTATTATACTTATTATACTATATTATTATATATACTATGTATACTCTAACAGGGAATGCTTTTGATAGTTATTTAACACTATTATGATCTTAGCACTGTTTTTTGGAAGGTTTGGCATAAACATGGTTTTCATGTTGTGATGCTTCACTAGGCTTTTGTAACAGTTGATGTTTGTCATATTGTGATATTTTGTTGGGTTTTTTCTCTTGAAGTGATCTTTACTAGAAACAGTCCCTATTTTTTGAGGCTGTGATCATTTTATGTATTTGATATCCATGTTTTAGATAACTTTTTATGCGAATCCGAACTTGGAGATCAATCTACTGATTCCTATTAGCTCTTACCACAATTGATGAATGCAACTTTGTTGCGAGCTATTTGTAAGGCTCGGTGCTCTACCGCGGGGAGTAAAGGGCACGTTTATGATGTCAGTTATCACATATTTATTTAATTATTTACTTATTTTCTATTGTACCACTTATTAGCTTATAATTTTGTTGCGAATCTTCCTTGGTATCCACTTGTGCTGCTGTGGACGACGACGAACAAATCATAACGACTCCATGCACCCTGATGAGAGTTCGTGTATCATCCACGGTGATGAGAGGGGGTGGCATTATCGGATTTGATAGGGTTACCAGTTTGGTTTCCACTTTTAATCCGCGATTTTCTTATTCATACCAAAAATTTCAAAAGAGAAACTTTATCTCAATGACGGCTATGTCTGTCATTAAATAAAGTTTAAAATATAATTCTTTATTTCTGTTGTGAACTTGAAAACTCTCACTGAAGTTCAAGCTAAACATAGAATTCAGGGATAGAACACTTGAAAAAACGCAAATCGTTTTTTGCTATTCCATAATTAACTTTCATTTTGCTTTGTTGAGCTGTTCCGAAGTCTAGGTTTGCGCGATGGGTCAAAATAGTGGCTGCCGAAGGCGGATTTATTTTTAATGTACGTACGGTGCCTTAAATTTCGACACCAGAAGGTAAATGTACCAGTAGTGGGCCACGTACCTATAGTGGGCCACCAGTTTTCAAAGTTGAAAAACAAGTTTTCTAGTCATCCCTGTCAGATAACAAATTAACTGCTGTTTGGCTGGAACCCTTATCTGTTATCAGACAAAGGGAGAAATTCAGCATTCCAATAGTTTTTGAGTTGGAAGGTTGTTTTTCTTCCAGTCTTAAAATACAAGGATTTTGTGGCTCATTCTTATTGCCTTCTTTAAGAGGTAAATTTTCATTCAATATTTTTTTCTTTAAAAGTATATGGTATTTTATATTAAAATGTCACATTTCTAATACACTGAATAAATGAATACTTTATTCCTTATGATTAAAAGTTATAAAACTAACATAAGTTAGGGGGGTGGTCCACTTCTGGGTCATTAAATTTCAATTTGTTCCACTAGTGGGACCCCTGGCCCACTACTGGTACACACTTCTGGGTCATTAAATTTCAATTTGTTCCACTAGTGGGACCCCTGGCCCACTACTGGTACACACTTCTGGGTCATTAAATTTCAGTTTGTTCCACTAGTGGGCCAGATGGCCCACTACTGGTGCACACGTGACCCACTACTGGAACAACCATGATATGATTTTCCTAATATGTTTGTTGTATTTTATGTATATTTTATTATATATGTTTATTATATTGCAGGATAATGTATAAAAGAAAGGAGCAAAATTATACAGAAGAACACTAAAAAGTGCAATTCCGGATGTGGAGAAAGGAAAGAGTGTCCGTTCTGTAGCTAAGCAATATAATATTGCAAAAACAACTTTGCAAAGAAAATTGAAAGGAGGAGTCAAATTAGCTACACAAAAAGGCCCGAGTACATTGTTTACCAACGACCAGGAAGACAACATTGTTTTGTGGATCAAAAGTATGGCCTGCAAAGGATTTCCTATTACAAAAGAAATATTCATGACTAACGTAATAAAATGGGCCAAAAAGCATAAAATCACTTTCCCTGGAGAAAATAGCCTTCCTGGAAAAAAATGATATGAGAGCTTTTTAAAACGCCATCCTGACATTAAACTGCGTACCAGCCAAAATTTAACAAAGGGCAGGAAAGAAGTGCCACAAAAGAGTATAAATGATTGGTTTCTAGAGGTTTAGACTTATTTAAAAAACAAAAAACTGGACAAAGTCTTATGTAACCCCCAGAGGGTTTTCAATTGTGATGAGGCAGATTTTTTTAAAATCCAAAGCCAGGAAAAGTTCTTGTTGAAAGAGGATCAAAAAAGGTGTGTACCACTGCTGGAGCTGATGAAAAACTTAATTTATCTGTTCTTTTAACAGGCAATGCAGCTGGTGAACTTGTACCACCAATGATCGTTTATATTTAACCATGTCTAAAATCATAAATCTAGTAAATTAAACCTTGAAATTGTTAAATATGTTTTATATGTTAAATATGTATATCCTATTTTTTTTGTCTTTCCAATTTTCAGGTATGATAGGATCCCTCAACAAATTGCAAAGGCCATGCCTTCTGATTGGGCGATTGGAAAGTCGGAAAGTGGACAAAAATGACCCAAGAAACATTTTATGAGTACAGTTGACTCTCGTTAATTCGAAATCGGATAATTCGTAACTTCGCTTAATTTGAGCTAAACATGGAGTCCCGAAATTTTCAGAGGCAGAGTAACGTTAAAAACTTTCATTAATTCAAACTCATTTTCACTTGACTTCGTTTAATTCGAACTAACGAGAAATCCGATTTTCTTTTCTTTCTCAAGGATTTCAGATCATCTGAATAACTTTCTTTCTTTGATTTTTAGTGCCCCATCTGACCATCAGTGACACCTCAAATTTTTTTTCCATTGTGCTTGTTTCTAATCATTTATTTAGCTTATATATTTATACATTCTAATTTATTATTAAGTCATATTCTAATGATAACAGACGAAATTTATTTAAAAAACACTATAAATTAATTCCTTTGTAATAGTACCATATTATACATGTTTTTATTTCATATTTTCCATAATTCGAACTTCGGATAATTCGAAGTTTTTTGTGGTCCCGGCGAGTACGAATTAAGAGAGCCGACTGTATGTGAAAAACATTTTTGACACATATTTAAATAAGCATAGTATAGAGATACCTGTACTGTTATTTATGGATGGTCACACTTCTCACATATCTATAAACCTAAGCACCTTCTGTATAGTTCATGGAATTGAAATGGTAGCTTTGCTCCCAAATGCCACGCACCTGATGCAATCTATGGATGTTGCTGTTTTCCATACTCTTAAAAGCGCTTTGCGGCAGGAAGTAGTGAACTTCAGAATAACCCATGAAGGCAAACAACTACAGAAACATGAATTTCCATTAGTTCTAAAGTCATCTTTAGATCGCTTAACTCCTGCAACAATTGTCAATGGATTCATTGCATGTGGACTGATTCTATGGGATCCAAAGAAAGTAACTGTTGAATCCAAAGTAACATCAAAGAAAGTAGTAATATCATCAATAAAGGAAAGAAAAATGGCTTCTTTTTTGGATATTCTCAAAGTAAAAATTGGAGAAGAAAAAATGAAATCTTTCTTAGAGAATAAAGGTGAATGGAAAGGCCCTGTGGAGCAAACAGATCTTTATTACTTGTGGTTGGAGACGAAGGAGATTTTGAACAAGGAACCAGTTTTGCAGGTAAACTATCACAAAATAATTTTGGTACTAAGCACTTAAAATTGGTATATTTTTTTTACTATTATTTATAAATTTTTCCTATTTATTTATTAGACATTTTACTTCTTATAGAGTAACCAGTCATATCTGTTGAGGCGGCATGCAATGCAGATTCAATTGACACTGTTGAATATGCTGATGCTGAAGTGGATATTCCAGATCGATCAACCGGGCCAGTTGCTGAACCATCTAAAAATTTACCATCTCCCTTCAAAAGAGTTCTTTTCTGGCCAGAAGGAGAAGATAAAACAAAGAAAAGGAGAAAGCGAGAGAAACTTACTGCAGTTGTGATTTCTCAAATGCTCCAATATATTAAGAAGAGAGAAGATATAAAAAATGCTAAATCTGCAGAAAAAAAGAAAAGAAAAAATTAAAAGAAAAAAGGAAAATTCAAAAGGAAAAGTTGAAGAAAATATCCAATAAAAAAAAAGAGAGCCAATAAAATGGCTGTAAAAGAAAAATAAATGCAGTTAAATTTAAATCCCTCTCACATTGTTTTTTTTTTCTTTTTTCCTTTTGTTTTTTTTTATAAATATAATATAAATGTAATATATTTTTGCAATCATTTCAGCATTTAATTACCCTTTTTATTATGAATATCTTATTATTTATCACTACTGCAAATTAACAAATAGGGCAGATATAGTTCTTTAAGTTATAAAGTACTACAGACTGTTCGAAAAAACTAAAGAGAAGCTGAAATTATTTTACGTAATCATCAAAACTTCCAAATATGATTTCATTATTGTGTATATTTAAGTGCAAATATGTAAAAAATGTTATAACCTCTGTATAGTACACATTAAACTCAAGAATGGAGTGGCCCACTTCTGGGGCATCAGAAATTTACTATGCCCACTACTAAAGCATAGAAGAATGTAATATTTTTTTATTTTATTTTTTTTTAAAGAATATATTTTAAAAATTTGAATGTTTATTCTGATACATGAAGGTAAGGACTAGGCTAAAAATATATATGTTTTTTCTAATTCAATAACATATCAATAATAAGTAGACAAATGTCCTTAAGTGGCCCACTACTGGTGCATTTACCTTATTTTACAAAAGATTTATCTGATTTGTAAAATGTCAAAAATAAATAAATAAATAAATAAATAAAGCGGGAAAATCTTTTAAATATTATTGGTACGAATATTCAAGGGACCTTACATATGCTGAAAAAAAATCCGCCTTCGACACCCGCCATTTTTGTGTGAGCACGCCGGCCTATACTTCAGGGGGCGGTAGCTAATTCAGATAAGATATAGAATGTTGTGATTGCTGAAGAGGGTTCGTACGCTTCAAGGACCTTCAAGCATCATGTACTGAAATTTTCTTAAAGTAGTATTTTAATTATTTAACGAAAAGAAATTCTATATTTTGATATAATGACCAGCACTTAAAAAAAAATTCTGTTGTTAAAACACCCAAAATCCCCTGAATCCATTGAAGCGTACAAATCCTATTAAAAGCTAAATGGAATAAACCTCCAGTTTCACCCGGGATTTCTCATCTCGCAAAAAATTGACAACTTCTTCCAAGACATTTCTAATTCGAATCCTGGCCCGGAATTTTTCCCCTACTCGATTTAATGTTGAATAATTGTGTAAAATTTAACTCTAATATAATTATGCGTGCCGCATTTTCTACAGTTGATTAAGTTTACTTTTATTCGGTTGTGCTGATTACGAATTTAATCCAAATGCTG
This sequence comes from Maratus speculifer, assembly GCA_964019185.1. Classification (NCBI taxonomy): domain Eukaryota; kingdom Metazoa; phylum Arthropoda; class Arachnida; order Araneae; family Salticidae; genus Maratus; species Maratus speculifer. The sequence continues at coordinate 14,453 of CAXHSM010000177.1, read as the reverse complement.
TGATCGTTAAGGTTTCCTCCAGATTCATTCCGGATGGCTGAGATGGAAGAGCATTGGCGAGTTTAGTCTATACATTCCTGGTTCGAGTTCTGGTCCATTTTTTCACACATTTGGATCTTTACAATTGTTATAAATTTATATAGTATGAATAATAATCCATCAATTTATAATATAATGGTTTAAAGAATAATTATTTTCAATTTTTACAGATACAAATTACTGCAATTATTTTTAACCATTTGGAAAATAGTTCCCTCTATCGGTCGAGAAGAGAGATATCAGAAATCTTGTGATGTGGATTTTATTCGTTTTATAATTGATCGATGTTTAATGTTCAGAAATGGAATACTTCTGTTGCCACGATGGCAAAAAAGTATTAAAAAAATTAATAATTCAAAAACAAATTGAGATACAGTTTACAAACAAATTGTATTTATAAGTAAAATTTTCCCCTCTGGACAACGGTGTAAAAACAGAAAATTTGCGAATACAAAAAGCTTATAATTTCGCAGTACCGAAAATTGCAAAACTGAAATCGCTTTTAAAATTTGTTTATGCTTTGATCCAGAAATATTAATGTTTAATCTGTGGCGTCCGTAATATATGACTCAGCTATTACGTAAGCCGCGTTGTTCATGAAAATTATGTTTATTATTATTGTTATTATAAATACGAGGTGGAACCCGTCGAAATTCGACGAAAGAAAATGTTTAAGAAGGAACTGCTTCATTGATTTATAATAAATCTACAAAATTCCTTACAGTAAAAAATGCATATTGTATTGATCAGTTTACCTCTCAAACAAATATTATAAAAAACACATGTTATATTGGTCAGTCTAACTCTAAAACAAATATTATTTTAAGCTAAGATTAACAAAATACCATAAAACTCAGTTGTACACAGATACGTTTGGCCTTTATAATATAGATGATAGAATTTATTTGTATGTCTAAAATTTTAGTCTTTGAAAATATCATTTTCGAAATAGTCGGTATATTTTATTAAATTAAATTTTTTCGTTTTTTTAAAGATTTTGAAAAACGATTAACTTATAATTCCGATGCATATGAAAAAAAAACTATTAAGAAATTACTGAAATGTCTTGAGAACCACTTGTTTTTCAAACGTGATTCACGTACCTTTGTTGATACAATTTTCATTTATTCTAGACGATTTGATATTACACTTCTGTAATGTCTGAATGGATAAGTCTAAATGTTTTACAGATTTTCTTTGCATAATTTCGAATATTTAGCTTATTAATTTTGGCTTTATATATAAAAAAATTAGTCTTTAAAATATTACATGCATGAAAGAATTTATTAAGAGTTTTGTTTCCTTCTTTTTTGGAAAAGTTTTGAAATTCTATTGTAATATTATTGATATTTATTTATTTATTTAAAAAAATACTAACATGCTAAAAGAAAGGAAAAAACGTGCATTTTAACAAATTATTTTATGACGATCGAAAGTAAACTCAATAAAGATAATTACAAAGGGTTATATAAAAAAATCAGTTATTGATTTTTTATAACATATGTAATCCTCAAAATTACCTTTCTTAATTTCCATAATTTCTTTCCTTAGTTTCGATTTTCTTTCCATAATTTTGAATATTTAGCTTATTAATTTTATGTAGAGTTGCAAAAAGTCAGTTTATTCCCGGGTTTATTTCCAATAGACCAGGTTTATTCCCAGGTTTATTCCCAAAAAATCGAATTATTCCAAAAACTCCCGGGTTTTTTCCAGGTTTATTCTTAAAGACCCGGTTTATTCCCGGGTTTAAACCTGTTTTTTTCTAACCTTTGCAACGCTATTTTTATGTATAAAAATTAGTCTTTAAAATATTACATGCATGAAAGAATTTATTAAGAGTTTTGTCTCCTTCTTTTTTGGAAAAGTTTTAAAATTCTGTTGTAATATTATTGATTTATTTATTTATTTTAAAAAATACTAACATTCTAAAAGAAAGAAAAAAAACGTGAATTTTAATAAATTATTTTATGACGATCTAAGGTAAACTCAATAAAGATAATTACAATGGGTTATAAAATAAATTTCAGTTATTGATTTTTTATAACTTATGGAATCGCCAAAATTATAAGAATTTCGGTAGTATATTTCGATATATTTTTAATTTTACATGCGAACGTCTTAATTTGAATAAATTAAAAAATATATCACAATCAACTTTCCCTTTCAGCTATTTCAAACTTAAAAAGAATTGATAATTTTTTTTAATTATTATTATTTTCTTAATATTTTAAAAATACGTTAGCTTTTTATTATTAAAACAGAGTGAAATAGAGAAATAGTCTAGCAAATTGTTTAAAAAACATCAACTAAATATAAGGTTTTTATTTTCCTGGTAGATGGCACCACTAAACTCTACTGTTTTCGGAAAATTGACAAAAATAACGGAACACATCCGTTATTTAACGGAATTAGTGACTCCAAAATGTCAAATACGGATATTCTTCTGTTTTTTTCGGGAAAATGAAACTATTCCGTAATTTTTAGGGAAAAGTTTGTGCATATTAACGGATATTTTTTACAGTTTAGAATACAAAACCAGGAAGTTCTAATTTTTTAATTTAGATTAATTTATACCGGTATTCCTCAACTTTCTGTGGCTCACGGACCACTAAATTCAAGCTTTATGTGAGTGAATTATAAAATTTTTCGATGATAAAAATACAGTTGTACCATAATGATCACAGAATTTCCTATTTATTAATATATTTATCAATAAAACAAAGATAACAGAGGGGTGCCGAGCTGTGTCTCGCGAGGTACAACTGTTTTTAAATATTCGTTCTTATCTTATTTAATTGCAGAAAGAATTTGTTAGAGCATAACAAAAATCTTTAAAAGTTCTATCATTATAACGTAATTATTAAAGTTAGATTAAATATTACAAATAATTGGTGGCTATTTAGGTAGCAGATATTTTTAATGTGATGTTTATTCTTGGTTGTTTAATATAAGTTGAAATAAGTTTATATGTTTTATTATTGGATATTAACAGCGACTACTAAAAATGGATTTTTATTGAGTGATGTGGTTTTATGTTCCTTATGTCGCGTTTTATTGCTAGAAAATATGCAATTCCTTCATAATTTTCTATAGTATTGGAATTTGTTTGATAATTTATGTCTGATACATGTGTTTTCCCTCTTGTTTTTGTTTTATTCCAGTACAGCTAACTTAATAATCATAACAAAAAAGAAATCATATCTTAAACATATGTATGGATCCTGAATATACATACACATATTTAAATCCATAAATTACGTACATACATAAAATTAATATACATATTTAAAATTCACTATACTTCATAATAGCTCCATATTTTATCAGAAATCGTTTATGTATACTAAAAAGATAAATAAATATAAATTACACTTTTTTTAGTTGTTATAAAAAAATTGAAGTACAAATATTTATATATGAATCACGTTCGTGCGGGGGGGGGGGCGTTATTTTCCTGGTGAAATATCGGTAGTTTCTCATTGAAAAACAAATCTCGTTCAAAAACTCATCATTTTGCCCTGTTTTATCAGAGATTTTCTATAAGAAAATACTGGTACCGTAGAATTTATTAAAATTGAAATTCTAGAACCCGTACAAACCCTGTATATATACAGGGAATCCAGCAAATAAGACCCCAATTTCAAAATTAAATTTCTCAAAAACAAAGATCGATAGAATTATGCGGTAAACGGTTTGTTTATTAAGTAAGCTGTAAAAATCTTATATAGAAGTTTCGAAAGGTGAATATTTTGAAAAGATTGTGTTCTGGTTTCAAAGAATGCTTGATTTGACGTTTTCCTTGTTTTAGATTGCTAGCAAAGAACGAGTTTTTCACTTACAGTGCCATATTTTAACGATGTTTTGAACTAAATTTTTTGGAATTTAGAAATTTCAGAAATTAAACCTCCAGAAATCGTTAAAATATGGTGATTTTCCTACTATTGTACTACAAACAAAGGGTAAGATAACAGTTAAAACTGGTAGCAGTGAGTCACTAGTGGTATTAATTTTTTACTTATGCACCACTTCACTTCCGTCAGACATGAATCATTAGATTTCCCTATTACTACTCTACCAGAAAATAAAAAAATTGTCTTGTGCTCGATGATATAGGTTTTGTGCTGTCGGACTTGAATCATTTAAATCATTAATCGGGACAGAATCATTTAAAAAAAAGTTTCTAGAATAAGTGGTACACATGAATAATTTAAAAACAAATTTGTACTGATTTTAAGAAGTTTAAAACTAAACTCTTTAATCTTCCAGAGTCATTTACCAAAGCAGTATATCTATGTTTGTTTGTTTTCTATCTCAGCAGTTTGTATAAGATTAAAAAGTGAACATAAAGCTTTATTGTTAGAAATTTGAGCATTATTTTTACTAAAAAGCGTACAAAAAGAGAAAAAGGAATAAACCTAATTTTCGACATGAAATCTTTACCTTATTAATCGATTTGACTTTGTGAAACTATAAATAAGTAGTTATTCATGTCTAATTTACAAAGTGTACATAAATACAAAAAAATATATCATATATTTTGTACGTTTTGTTATCTACTATATCTTAGAAATTTGAATTTGTCATGCTTAAATTTACATTCTTGATAATTTCAAATATTAGTAAAAAAAGGAAAATAATAATAATCAATAATGATAACAGGGTGAAATTTCCTTCAATCCCCATTTTTGATTCACATATGTACGGCAATATTATTTAAATAATACTTTGCCACTATTTTGAAAAAACAGTTTAAATAAACTTTCCGTAGTTCAAAAATCTCTTATAATTTATGACAAATTATATATCTTCATGTAATAAGTAAAATAAGAATGATAACAAGGAGAGTAAACGTATGGTTGTATTTTGATGAATATTAAATTAACTAAGATCGTAATTTTTATAAAATTAATTGTTAGAAATTTATGTTCTCTCTGTATACTTTTGTTGGAAGTAGTTGAAATTTGATAATCAGGGGAATGAAATTAATAATTTATAATATTTTAATTTTATAATAATTTTTACAATATTTTAAAATTATGTTTGGGTTTTATAGAAATTCTTGAATATCTATACAATAAAATACGTGTAACCCTTTGAGGGGCAACAGTTTGTCTAAGAAATCATTTAATTTAATCACCATTGACAACATTATCCCTAGAGTTTTAGTAAAAAAAAATCGGTTTATAATATGTGTGAGATAAGTTTTTCATACATACAAATAAATTTGTTTTCAATTCCAGTGCCATTTTTTCATTTCGACAATTATTCAATGGAAATACTGTGCGCCGCAAAGAGTTAAAACGAAACTTTGCGGACCGCAATTTTTTTTTTCATGTTAAAAGAATTTCGTGTTAACCCCTTGAGGGGCAAGCAATAATGTCCCTGTAATATAATTTCTCAACAGAATAAACGACAAGTTGAATGTAGATTCTGCCATTGCAGAATTCAGTTTCGCCTCCGATTAGAAAAAAAATCGATAGAGGTTTTTTATATACATTTCATCAGAACGAATTTTTCGAGAGTCCGAAAAAAAAAATAGTTCCGGATAATCGAGGTTACTGATATTAAATAGGATTCGTCCTATTCTTACTTACTAAGTACATACAAAATTTTAAATCTCTATCTCCATTTGTTCGTGAGGTAGAACGTTTACAGACAGACAGACAGGCAAACGGCATTTTTTTTTCTAAAAATATGTTTTTCGGAATCTCCAGTATCTGAAACGTGTAAATCCGTCAAAAAATTTTTTTTCGATTTTTAAAACGATTGCAATACTTAACCTATACTACGTATGATAGGTAAGTAAAATACTTATGCTTGATGTGCCACAATTTTTGACACGACACTTTTTAGCTTGTCTGAAAGAAATAGCATCGAAGGCTAATAAATTTTATTTTAAAATAATGAAGCGCATTTTTTCCAACAGTTAGCGCTCAAAGTTAAAAATATATAATTTGGTTAAAAGTTTTGGGTGAGAATCTTGTTTAAATTAGGTGGGATAAAATATATCCCAACGTTCCTCAAGGGGTTAACCACTTAACTGGTCAATATCTTTGAAAAAAAAAAAATTCAAATAATGCATATTTTTTCATGTCTTTTCCAGAATTTTTAATCTTTTATTGCCGATTTTTCAAAATAGAAACTTTTATGTAATTGAATCAGAAAAATGTTCGGATTAAATAATATAAAATTTTCAGTATAAATTTGCTGGTGAGAACAATAAATCATGATTTTACTTGGATACCCGTATGTACTACGGACAAATCACGATTGTCAAAAATAAGTTGCCAGTATGATGTACAAGGAAATCCCGGAAGGGGTTAAAAATTGTATAAAAAGAACAAAACTTTCCAAAAGGCTATATTCATTGGGATAAAAAATAAGTAACAAAATTCATTGTTTCATAAGTGAAAAATACGGATATCTTTTTTGAAGTGTCTTTTTCAGCATCATATTATCCACAAATTGTTCAAATCCATTGTTTTACTCATCTCTCTATTAAAATTCGGATCTAAATAAGTATGCTTACTTCTAATAATTTTCTGCATTTCTGAAGTGGAGATGACAAGATCTGCTTCGTTGATTCCGCTGTCAAATTTTTCGGCAAAAACTACACATGTGGTATCATTTGGATTATGAACGGTCCAGTATTTTATAAAAGATATCCAGTATTTTTTTATTTGTACAATCTCAAAAATAATAGTATTAAATAAATAAGTAAAATAAGCGGGGAAAAATTTTAAATGTTATTGGTACAAAGAAAAAAAAAAAAAAAAACCTTCGACATCCGCCATTTTTGTGTGAGCGCAAATACCTAGACTTCAGGGGGCGGAGCAACGAATCTAGAAAACAGAGATTTTCGAAATCGTTCACAATCCAAATGATCCACGGGTGTAGTTTTCGACACATCATCCACTGTAACATATTTAGTTAATGATATTTTAAGATAGTATAGTAATTTTGCGACTTTCTCAAATATACCATTAAATTTCGAGAAAAAGGGACCTTGAAGGAATAGATATCAATTTTCGGGAAGTTAAACAATTCCGTACATAAACGCTACATTGCCTTATCGAAAGGGAATTTTTTCGTGTTGGGGGGGAGGGGGTCTGGGATACATTTTAAAATAATTTTTATTTACTGAATTAAAATTTTGAATTTTTTTGTGATGATTAACCATATTACTTGTAGACAAAATCACATGGTAAAACTTATCATAATTTATTTAAAAAAATATTTTTTTTTTTTTTTAATGGGGCGATTTAAAATCGTTATAGCTCAAAATATTATTTGTAGAATTTCAATTGTTTTACATTTAAATAAACAGATAGCTCTATATTTTAATTTTAATTCAGCAATTTTATAAATATTAATTCTAAAAAATATTTAAAATAAAATTTAAAAAAAATTGTAATTATTATTTTTAAAAAATTATATTTTTAAAAGTAAAAAATTTCTTGAAATTTGCTAAATAAAAATTAAAGTAAAACAATAAAAAAAGACATGTTCCAAGTTTGAAACCTATACCTTTAACGGTTCTTGAGTTATAACAATTTATACAAGTGAAATTGTGAAAAAACCAATCATGAAGAACAATGCATTTTCACAAGATTCCATGCCTATGACAGCCATTGCTGGAAAAATGGATCTTGAAGACAAATCAAAACGAAAAAAAAAATATTTCCTCTTCTAATTAAAATAGAAACATGATTTCAGCGTCATTTAAAAAAATATAATAATGAAATATTTTTCTATAGAAAATTTGCAGAATTTTGTGTTTCGGACCTTCTTTAAACGATTTTTGTTTCGCGTTAAAGGAAAAAAACTTGAATTAAATTGCATAGCATACCATCCGAATTGCTATATTCTTTCGTGTTGAAAGATTATCCTGTACGCATTTTCGTGTTAAAAGATTTTCCCTGTATTACAATTTTAAAATCAGTAAAAAATCGTTTTGAAATCGATCGATGTGCGCAAGTAAATCGCCAAATTATACAAATCGCCAAACTAATAGCGAAATTATGCATATTAATATAATTTTTATTTTAAATAACGAAAAAACAAATAATTAGAAGAATAATAATAAAAATATAAATAAAAAGTCGAAATAAAAATCACTTTATGATATTTTAAACACGAGTATTGTATTTGAAATCATTGAATGTGTTATTCACGATCATCCATTATTGGCATTTAATCTTATAATTTGGTGATAACTTTTTGGTCGATGGGATAACCTAGTAGTAACGATTTTTACTGGTAGTAGTTCACTTTGTCGGTAGGTTATTCCGCCACATTTTGACAACCAAGGCAACTTCCTGCCATTGCCTGTGAAAAGATTATAATAACTAGCCAAACTGACACCTGTAAAAAGAGATAGAAAATTTTAATCATATTTGTAATTGAATTTTTTTTTTTTTTTTTTTTTTTTTTTTTTTTATCAGAGATGCGTTTTAAAAAGACGAAATTATGTGTTGAAGTTATCTGATGAACGTTTCATCGGCGGAAATCAGAGATTATTGATCCGATAAAAATATATGTTTATAGGGTGATATTAAAATCGTAGGCGAATTGATATGACAAATCAGGCATATGACAAGGATAAAAAATCACATAGGAAGATATGGCCGCAAACCACTTCTTGAGTCCCAAATACAGGGTGTTTCATCCTAACCGAATTTGGATTCACGGTAATAAGTTTCAGAAAACTGAAGTTTATTATGATAAAACATTTAACAGACATTCTCACCTTTGTTTTAAATGTGAAAACACCAAACATAAGTGGTAGAAGTTTGCATTATGCGCACCAGCAATTGCACTTGGCACCTCACATTTTTATATGACTGTGATAATCAGTTTATACGGCATCATCGAATGCCTGAGCAATATGTTTTTTTTTTTTTTTTTTCAGATCTTTTCGTAACATTACCTTATTTCAAGCGAACTAAGGTACATATCGTTGCATTTTCATTACAATATTTTTATTCTCCTCGAAATTATTAGTTTCAAACCGGGTGTAGCTAGAATGAAACAAAATGTATTTGTGACTTAATAAGTAGTTTGCGACCCTATCTTCCTATGGTATTTTTTATTCTTATTGTATGCTTGATTTGTCATATCATTTTGTCAACGTTTTTTTTAAAAATCGCCTTGCATATTCATCACCTTGGGACAATCTCCTCAGTTACTTCACTCGCAACTGGTAGACAATACCCTATGTATTTTCTCCTCTTTATTTATAACTTCATTATCAGGACCATAAATGCATATAAGAATCTTCAAAAAGTACATACAAGATATGTCTTTTTTGACTAGTAATTAAAAAAAAGAAATTTTATTTATTTATTTAGAAATTTTTGTATGATTATGTAATTAAAATTAACAGTTTAATAAAAGCAATACAATCAGATTAAAATTCGTACGAGAGAGCGATTACAAATCCCCAAAACATAAGCAATTTATTTTTTGTAAAATTTAAATTCGTAAATCATACTAAAGTTCTAATTTTTTCTATTTCATTTTCGTTTATCTTTTCCTTTTAAGATAAGAAAAACTAACCGTTGTTATCAAGAAACTCCTTATTAGAATATAGATATCAAAAAACCATGCTACATGTAACAATATTATGTAAATCTATAATGTTAGCTTAAATATATAAAAGTAAAATGCAAACAATACTGTGGAAAACATTTTATTCGAGTGTTTATGAAAAAAAGGTCTTCTTGTTAAAAAAAAAAAAAAAAAAAAAAAAATCAATAAATGCACGGCTGACCCTTTCTAACAATTAAAAAAAATCTTCTGTTTTGTTTGAAAATCACCAGGAACACGAAATATCCTTACTCCAACCAAAACTATTGCAATAACAAGTAAATTGAACGAGCGCTTTACAAAATATTCACTTTAACCCTTTAACTAGGTTTATTTTCGTTCAATAAATTGAAAATAACGGATTCACACCACATTTTTTTTTAATAAAATAGTCCTAATATTTAGCCTAAGCATTTCCTCCATTGAATACTATAAAATTATTAAAAAAAATAGTGGTGTCAGAAAGCTTTAAATGATGAATTAAGCAAATTCGTCTTACTCGATCGGCGTACGGGAAAATCAGTTAAGAGGTTAATATCGAATACGCAAAGACTAGCATTACAATACATCACTGATATCACTACAATGCATATTAGTGACATCTTAAAATGATTTTGAAGCTACCCTAACAAACAAATAATATCCACAAATATATGTTGGTACACACTAAGAATAAAGCCGTTAATCCATTATACCAATCAAGTGATGAAACTTGCCGTGAAGATAGATGAAAGATCGCAATTAGATAGTCCCTTTAATTGCTACATAAGCAGTAACATTATTCAGTGAACAGATTATATTTCTAGATCATTGGCTACTTTAGTTATTTAGCGTGCTAGAAATGAAGCGTAGTAAGTAGAACGGTAATTTCGATGCTTATTTTTGAAGATATCCTTTGATATTATTACAAAGCATATAATAAGTGATATCTTAAAATTATTTTATAGTTACTGTAATAGACAAATGATATACAGAAATATATGTTTGTACATACTAAGAATAAAACCGTTAATCCATTATACCAATCAATTCATGTAACTTGCCGTGAGGATAGATGAAAGATAGCAGTTAGATAAGTCTGTTTAATTGTTACATAAGCAGTAACATTATTCAGTGAATGGATTATATTTCTACGTTATGGGCTATTTTAGTTATTCAGCGTGCTGGAAATGAAGTGTAGTAAGTAGAACGGTAATTTCTACGTTTATTCTATACAGAATATTATTTAAATTTATAATGTTAGCTTAAATATATAAAAACAAAATGTAGGCAATGCTGTGGGAAACATTTTATTAGAGAGTTTAGGAAGAAAAGTTCTGCTTGTTAACCCCTTTGAGGCGAGAGCCTTTTATGAAATTTTTAAAGTTTTGTCACTGGTTTTTAAAGACAGAATTTTTTTGTATTAATTAAATGGAGAAAATGCTCCGATTAAATAAGGCAAATTGTACATGTACAGTCAAATTTTACTGATGGAGATAAAAAAGAATTCTTAAGCATGTATACATGTCGCTCGTTCCTAAGAAAACATTAATAATTGGACGTTTGACTGTTCTTAACAATGAAACAAATTTCTTCTGTCTTGTTTAAAAATTAAAAGAAGCATGAAATATCTTTACTCCAACGCAAACTCTTACAAAAAGAAGTAAATTGAGCGAATTGCGCGAAAAAATTCACTTTAATATCAAATACGCAAAGACTAGCATTACAATACATCATTGATATCATTAGAATACGTAATCAATATCATTACAATGCATATAATGTGTGGCATCTTAAAATTATTTTATAGTTACCCTAACAAACAAATCATATCCACAAATATATGTTTGTACAGACTCAGAATAAATCTGTTCATCCATTATACCAATCAAGTCATGAGACTGGCCGTGAAGATAGATGAAAGATAGCAGTTAGATAGTCTCTTTAATTGCTACATAAGCAGTAACATTATTCAGTGAACGGATTATATTTCTACATCATTGGCTATTTTAGTTATTTAACGTGATGGAAATGAAGTATAGTAAGTAGAACGGTAATTTCGGTGTTTATTTTAGAAGATATGATTAAGAATATCAAAATGTTTTCATGATAATATGAACATCTGTGGTCAAATTTATACATGCATTACAGAGCTACCACAGGCTACTACTTTTTTTTTCTTTTTCGTACTACCGTAATTACCGGCGCATAATCCGCGGATCAAGCAATACTTTTTGGACCCAGAAATCTTATTCAATGATTAAAAACAAGCATTTACGGCGATCTAAAAATTTCAATTTCTCTTTTAAAAGTTTCTGTGTTGAAAAATGATTGTTTGATCCGCGGATTATATTTTTGAAAAACAAAAATATTTTACATTCCAGGCTTCGCACAATTTTAACATTAAATTTTAACAGTATTTTCAAAGTATTTCAAATAAAGGAGATGGTTGCGAATCTTGTCTCTTAGCCCCATAGGGACGAGCGAAACGTATACGTGCGGAAAGTGGTTAAAACTTAAATATAAATTTTCTTGTCATTAACAGTGGTGCCGCAGTCCTTAAAAATATAAGTAATGTACGAACCTTGCAACGCTTTGACAACATTTGCAAAGGAAATATACTACAAAATGCATTATAAATAAAGAATACTGCCCAGTTAAACTGAAGGCATTGAGCTCACAGGCTACAAATACTAATTGCACATTAAAGCTTTATATTTTCAAGGGTTAATTCCGTTCGAAAAAAAAAATTAAGAAGGGGAAACAGCTCTCCCCTTTTCTCTTTTTTTATACTTAATCATTGAACCTCCTATACTATCAAAGACATGCTTTATCATATAAAAAATCTATATCCAAAATTCAGAGCAAATTAGATAATTCTTAATAAAAACCCATTTAGCATTTATATAATTTAAAAAGAGTTATCCCCCTCTTTTATACTTAACCATTAAACTTCCAAAACTATTCAGAGATTTGAACGAAATCTGAAAATTCTGCTTGAAAAACCCATTTATATAAATTAAGGGGGGGGGACATTAGAACCCCTGTTCCCCTTATTTATACTTATTCAATGAACACCTAATAACAGTCACGGAATCGCCTCATCAGAATGATCCTAATCTAAATTTTGAACGAAAATTAATTCTGCATGAAAATCCCATTTATATCAACTAACGGGGGGGGGGGCATTAGAGCCCCTGTTCCCCCTATTTATACTTATTCAATGAACACCTAATAACAGTCACGGAATCGCCTCATCAGAATGATCCTAATCTAAATTTTGAACGAAAACTTAATTCTGCATGAAAATCCCATTTATATCAACTAACGGGGGGGGGGGGCATTAGAACCCCTGTTCCCCCTATTTATACTTATTCAATGAACACCTAATAACAGTCACGGAATCGCCTCATCAGAATGATCCTAATCTAAATTTTGAACGAAAACTTAATTCTGCATGAAAATCCCATTTATATCAACTAACGGGGGGGGGGGATTAGAACCCCTGTTCCCCCTATTTATACTTATTCAATGAACACCTAATAACAGTCACGGAATCGCCTCATCAGAATGATCCTAATCTAAATTTTGAACGAAAACTTAATTCTGCATGAAAATCCCATTTATATCAACTAACGGGGGGGGGGGGCATTAGAACCCCTGTTCCCCCTATTTATACTTAATCAATGAACACCTAATAACAGTCACGGAATCGCCTCATCAGAATGATCCTAATCTAAATTTTGAAAACTTAATTCTGCATGAAAATCTCATCTATATCAACTAACGGGGGGCATGAGCCCCCCGTTCCCCCTCTTATACATATCGAATGAACTCCAAAAACTAATCAGGGAAGCGCCTTGTCAGGATATACCTACATACAAAATTTCAAGTGGATCGGATATTTTTATCATGAGTTATCGCGTTACGTACGAACATACATACAGAACGGACGGGCACATAAGCTCTCAGGCTATGATAGCCTGTGAGCTAAAAAAGTGTGAGGCACAGAATATAAGAATTGTCGATTATGGTATTTGTTTTGGCCTTGTTTATTGCGACATTTATTTGACAAGTAGTTATGACATTTATATTTATCACATTGTTAAGGAGATGCTTTCTATTTATACAAAAGATGAATGCGTCTCTTCTCGGGCGATTTATATCAAAACATTGGCAACAATAATATTTAAAAAGCTATATCAGAATCTGAAGTTTGATGAAAAAAACGTGCATTAATTCTTGTGATAGAGCTATTGCAGGAATCGGGAAAAATTCAGCATAGCAGCGCCACCTCTTGGGCGATTGATACCAAACATTATTCAGCATCAGCTGATATTATAAACCACTTGAATACAAGTTTTTATTAAATTCCGTACATTAGTTCTTAAGATAGGGTTGCCACAATTTTTATGTCAGATACAGATTTAAAGATAGAATTACTATACTCATAGACTCAGAGACAGGCATTTGTTAAAACAAATTTTTAAGAATCTCTGACCCTTAATGCATGTAAATAAGTCGAAAACAGAAATTCTTACGAATCCAATACTTTTCTCTTGTAAAGATAGAAGAAAGTAGAAAGCAACCTACACTTATCGGGCACCACCTCTTAGGAAGTTAAACATTTTCTGTATTTTATTTTACAAAATATATTTAAAATTACAATCATGATGTAAAGGGAAGGGGATAATTTTTGAAGGGATGATTTTAGATTGTTACTATAACATTTATATATAAAAAAGACAATGTTGCTTTTATAAAATGTATCTTTAAAACATAAGTTTTTACGCAGTATCTCACAAGATTGAAAAAAAAACCCGAGAAGTTAAAATGATGCGCTAAAT
>CAXHSM010000176.1:0-13000 GCA_964019185.1 Maratus speculifer | reverse complement strand
ACATTGTCTTTTTTCAAACTCTAGGACCATATGTTAATAAAAACAAAAAATAGTGTTAATGTTAATAAAACCAAAAACAATGCCCAGTTTAAACTGGCCGCATTGAGCTCGCAGGCTACGCATACTAATTGTTTATTAAAACCTTATATTTTCAAGGAATAAACACTGTTTGAAAAACAAAAAAACCCATTTGACTAATTTAAAGGGGGAGGGGTAATTGTCCGAACCCCTCCCTCCTTTATACTTAACAAAAGAACTGCACAATTAATCAGGGAAGCATCTAATAACTATGAACCTGCATCCAAAAATTGAAACAAATTGGTTAATTAAACATGAAAAAATCATTTACCTGAATTAAGAAAGGTAGTCCTCCATGCATACTTATCCAATGCATTCCCAAAACAAATCAGAGAAGCGTTTTATCAGAATGAACCTATACACAAAATTTAAAGCAAATTGGTAAATTCTGCATGAAAAACCCATTAACCTAAATTTAGGGGGGGGGAAGGATGTTATTTTCTACTTTTCCAATGAATACCCAATATTAATCACAGAGGCGCCTCGTCAAAATGTTCCAGTATCCAAAATTTGTAAGAAATTGATAGTTCTGCATAAAAAACCCATTTATCTAAAATAAGGCCAGGGGGAGGTAGCCTTTCTCCCTTTTTATTACACTTGTCTAATGAACTTCCAAAATTAATCATTGGAAATTCAAAACAAATATCAATCAGGCTAGAAAAGAAGTCTAAATTCGTTTTTTAGACTTTGTGTAGGGAGTGAGTGCCATGATATGGTGACATCACTTGCAAACGAAATACATAAAAACGTCTACATTGTTTTGTTTTTTTTTAATTTAATTCTATAAATGTAAAGTCGCAGAAATCTGTATTCTTGCTAAAATTTTATCTTTACACTGTGCTACAAAAAATAAATAAATAAAATAAATAAATAAATTTAAAAAAAAAAGCAAGAGAGAAATTTACAAAACTAGTTTTTGTGAGACTATAGAAATCTGTTGCTCTACAAATGAATCTAGTAAAATTGTACTAATCTTACTAAAATTTTATCTGTTACTTGGGTCGTAGTTATTTAAAAAGTTCTAGGCTTCCCAGTTTCCTAAAAAAAAATTAAGAATTTTTTAACCTTACAGATTTTTTTTATTTATAGTGCAAATCTGTATATATTACATGAATTTTTGCTGTTATTGTTACATAAAAAGCAGTAGCTGCAATGAGGATTGCTAAGTAGTGTTTAAATAATGTTACTACCGCTTTGGTATAAAAAAGTGCAAGTAGCGAAATAAAAATGCAGAAATACTTCTATTCAGTAAGATTCCAGTTTTAATTTATTCTATGAATACATTTCTTGATTCATAGATATATCTTGTGAGCACGTAAAGCAATAAAAAATATTCCGTGTATAATGCGCACTCAGTGTTTTTGTCCTATAACCCTTTCCGGCACACTGTGCCCGGTCCGGGATACCTAATTTTAATTCCAAACTTGCAAGTGGCACCAATAATATTTTAGTAAAACTTTACTTTTACAAGGAAAGTTAAAATTAAGGAATTCAAAATATCTAAGAAAGTCGTTTGCAAATTCCGGTGGCAGTCGATAATTAGTAATTTTACTACAAAATTTGCCCGTGCCGGAAAGGGATAATTTGGGGAGAAAAATTGCACATTATACGCGAGTAAATACAGTAAGGATGGAGAATTAGCTATTTGTTCCCCCTCTTTATTCTTATCCAATGAGCACTCAATACTAATCATGAAGGTGCCTCAACCGAATGATCCTATATTTAAAATTTAAACGAAATCTGCATGAAAAACCATTTATCTAAATTAAGGGTGGGAAGTTAGCCCCCCATCCCCCTCTTAGACTTATCCAATGAACTCCTCAAACATAGAGACCCAAAAATACTCAAGAGAAAGGGTCACATTGTCATTGTCTTCTGCAACAATATTTAATTTTGATCAGTATTGTTACTTTCAATCTAGATTATGTTTGTAATTTGAATCGTTTGTACTTTAATATATACACTATATCTCTGGTGTTGTGTGTCTTTTCGATCACCTTGTACTAGACAATTAACAGTATTTAAGATGACAAATTTAGATTAACTGTCTAAGGATAATTCTGTTTTTAATTTTCTGAAAGTGTAAAGTATTAGTTTTCAAAAATTTTAAATAATCTATCTCAATATTTAGACCTTTTTTTTTTTTTTTTTTTTTTTTTTTTTTTTTTTTTTTTTTTTTGGCAAATATTCTCTGAAAAAAAAATCTCATAAATAGTTTACAAAACATAAAATAATAATAAAAACAATTTTATCAAAAGATTGCAGGAAAAGTGCAAATTTCATTAAAGGATGATGTAAAACAGAAATTTTGTCAAAAGCTTACAAAAAAAAAAAAAAAAAAAAAAAATGTCAAAGGATTTCAGGAAAAAAGTGAATTTTGTTGAAAACACTGACCGGTATACCTAAATTGTGAGTTGAATTGCTACTTTTTGCTTCTTATTAATATTCTGCCTGGACTTTTTTTATTTAAAGTTCTACTACCTATATATTATTTTCTTCGGTTTATAATCACTAATAGGTGTGCAAAGGCGAAATTTTAAGAAAAACTTACCATCCTGTATGATGCAACATGCAGTTGAAAATTGTTATTAAAAAATGCAAGTGACTGCGTAAATTATTAATTACTCAATGCATTTTCATATTTTTTCTGTAAATTTTAAAAATAGTATTTATAACAAAGGAAAGTTGAGTATAGGATAAACTTAGTGCACATGTTTACACTGTGATAACTTGAAAAGTTACAAAATATATCTAACTAGTGTAATATATATATATATCCTTCAATTTTGCAAAATCCTAAACATTTACTCACTTTGTCAGAAAATCCACTTGCCTGTACATGTAAAATGATGTATTTCCCGACCCCTGATCACATATAGCTGAGTATACCCCTGATCACTAGCATAGTCATAACACTATGAATATACACTACATAATATGCTTATAAGTTTACTAAAAACAGAGGGTATTCACAACATCTAATTTTTAAAATCCAGAATTTATGCAGTGTATATCATCACAAACTCTTTACTACATCCATATTACTACATCCAATATAAATCCTACAAGAGCATTTACAGATTTTTCACTTGCATTTCATTATTTTTTTTTTTATTATTTTTTTTTCTGCATAAAACACTTGAAGTTGACACTTTTTACATTGCATCAGTAATTTTTCAATTTTATTTCCAGTTTTTTTTTTTTTTTTTTTTTTTTTTTTTTTTTTTAATATGTGGATATTTTTACTTTTGGAACAAGTTGTAACCAGTTCAAAAAATGGAACTATCTCAACATAAAATAACTTTAACCAAAACTGCAAAAAAACATATCGACCTTAGGTGTGTTCAGGCCAAATTTTTTTTATAAATATTATCTGCAAACGAGAAATCTGTAAACAACACTCCCATAGGATTGTTTATTCAAATTTCTCTGTCCGAGTTGTGTATGTAGGTTTTTAAATAAAAGGCTGTTTAAGTGAATCGGCAATGCTGATGTTCTGGCACCAATTAAATACTTTCATCTTCAATGACAGCTTAGCAACCGAATTGCTAGAGAACTCAGATGAGAAAAAAATGCAATAAATAAATTTCCTATTTCAAATGAAAATCAAATTTTCATTACTTGAGAGGCACAAATGCCAACCTAGCGAAAAGGTTTCCTATGTTCTACTGACTTTAAAACCTTTTCACTACATCAGCATTTGCGCCTCTTAAGCAATAAAAATTTTATTTTCACTTGAAATATTGTATGCAAGGTATTATTCAATTTAATCTGGGATAATCTTGTCCGAATGAACCTGGAAAAAAAAAAAAAGCAAATCTGATAGTTCTATCAAGTGTTATCACATTACGTGCTTACATATGTACATACAAAACCAGTGGACACATTATGTCATTAGTAACAAATGTACTATGACAGAATCCCTGTCTATAAGTATAAAGGGACTAGTCTTCCTTTATATATACTTAACTAATGAACCTCCAAATTTAATCATCCTTAACATAATAAACTGCTAGTGGGGAGGACTGGTCCTGCTTTATAGGTACAAAACTAATGAACTTCAAATCTAATCAGATAAGCTCCTTTTCAGAATAAACTGGTATGTAAAATATAAAGCAAAGCGAATATTTCTGCATGATAAAAATCATTTATTTAAATTAAGGGAAGGATTGGACCTTTGTTACCCCCCCCCTTTTTATACTTAACCAATGAACTCCAAAAAGTAATCAGGGAAGTACCTTATCAGAATGAACCTGGAAAAAAATGAAACAAATTTGACATTTCTATCAAGAGTTATCACATTACACACTTACATACAGAACCAATGGACACATTATGTCATTAGTAACAAATGTACTCTGATAGAACCCTTGTCTTAATACCAAATAACGACCTTATAAACTCTAGATATGATGATGGGAGGCCAATCTGAATGATTATCATTACACACTTACAGTACTGAGAACATCTATTCCTTTTATCTTAATCAAAGACATGCATTAATTATGCAAAGTAGTTTACAAAATCATTCATCTGCTTGAAACAAAAATAATCAACAAGTACATTTTCAAATATTCACATACTTGCAATCATTTTTCATTGATTATATAGCACCATATACAGTGGAACTTTTCTTAACAAATTCCTTATTTAATGAAATTTTCTGCTGAACCTTGACTTTGGACACCATTTAGATGTAAATTAATCTCTATATTGTGAAAAATATATTCACTATAACAAAGTTTATCATCATTTTGTGCCTGTACAACTTTCAAACGGAGAGTTTCTGTTGCAATAAATGTATGAATTTATAACGGCAGATTGTATGAAAGTGAAGTTATTTCTTTATTTAATCATTTCTATTCTTTCTGCTAAACAAAACAATTTTTTTCACACTTAGATAAACACTTACTACTGCTATACCATCACAAAGACATTTTGGCATTGAGAATGGGAGATTGGGGGGAGGGGGAAGTCTTCTGCACAATGAGAAGGTGAATCAAGTTTCATGAAAATGTTCAGATGAATCCTTAGAATATGCAAAAGTTTTAATAAAGTGATTTTTTCTTTTTTTACGAGAAATTATACATAGTAATACATAGAGAAATTATACATAGTAATATTGCAGATTTTTTTAAAAGTTACAAATTTGCAATAGTACTGACCAAAAAAAAAAAAAAAAAAAAAAAAAAAAAAAGGGTGCACTACACTTTAGTTTTTGTTAATATCTCTCGATTATGTGTTTTTTTTTTAATTTAACTTTTCTCATTTGGCTACATTGCATTAAAACATAATAATAAGTAAAACCTGCCCGAAAAAAAGTACATTTTTTCAATATTTTCGTTTTATTCATATTTTATTAAACAAACTTCATGAACTTAAAATTATTTCTGTTTAACAATATCCCCCACTCCTAAACTTCACAAATTTCTGTATACTAAAAGAAAATTCTGAAAACAATTACTGACTTTTTCACAAAATACCAGAGTAAAACCTATAAAACAAAATCAAAAAGAAAAAAAAACATTTTTTTAGTTAATTTTCATCTTAACTTCTATAATTCCATGATATTTATAAGGCAAAAATATGATTTTTCTTTTTAAAACAGGTTTTTATCATAAACAGTTTCCATTTTCATTGGTTTTATTTCCTCCTGGTAAAAAGTTTCTGAATTCAACACTGATTTGCGTTACTTAAGTAGAGAAAGAAGGTTGAATTAAGCAGGCAGGAAAATTATTTTGATTGTAATGTTTTTTATAATCTACAATTAAGTCATATTTGAATCCATGTTTTTTTACTTAATTCAATTAGTTTTATAAAAACCCAATGAATTAAACAGGAATAATTAAAGTTTCATCTAAATATGTGTAAAACAGTCCCCGCAGACCAATTGAGCAAAGATAAATTAGGGGACCCCTTTTGAATCATTATTCAAATAGAACTGATGGCCATTCATATGTCTATGTGTAATATATAAACATATTTTGGCACTCTGGACATAAATGAAAATTCATAGTTCCGTCAATTCTAAATTAAATACTTTAATCAATAAAAGTGCACTTTTTTTTCTTAGTATGAAACAAAACTTTTTTAAATAACTTTAGCAATTTGTTATATTTCTTTAAAATGAATGTAATAATTTCAACATATGGAAGTGTTGGAAAAAGAAAGTAAATGTTATATAATTTAATGTATGGAATTGGGGGGCTCCTTAAAGTCCGTATCCCAGAATTTAAGTCCCGATTTGCCCATGTGATAATCAGGATCTGGTATGAAAAACATTTTTCAACAATAAACAAAAGCTCTAAAAGTCTTTTAAATGATTAGATGCATAAATAAGTTCTGTTCCTGCAACATTATGCAAATCACATTTAATATGTGAACCATAGATGTAGGAATAACTAGATTACGCACACGGGGAGAAAAGTTGATTCTCCGCGCGCGAACGATTCTTCTCCACTAGAGTGGCAAATGGCCGGCGATCCAGTGGTCAATGTATGGAAATGCGCATTCTTAAAATGCATTTATATCTATATACACATGCATATTTTAAGCTTTGGTGAATATTTCAAAGATTATATCTGATTTTTAACCACCGATTAGTTTTTTTTTTTTTTTTTTTTTTTTTTTTTTTTAATCGCTAAGTTAATTTTTATGAATAAAATAAATAAGAATAATGGATTTTTTTTAAACAACTATCTTTAAATACCATTTAACCTGGAAGTTAAACAAAAAGTATGCGCATCAAAATCAGTAACTATCATCTTTTTTAGGTTTGTAATTATGTAAATACGTAGCTCCTATAGTTGTCGTTCGATCTGTCCGTCTGTCCGCATATAACAACGCAAAAACTACCCAACTGAATCGTTTGAAATCTAAAATATGTAATTACTACTTAATTTTGACGAGTCATTTCAAATTTTATGAAAATCGGTTGCCTAGATCAATTACAGGGACAATCAAAAGTACTCCGTTACTTTACGGTCAATGGGTAAAAAAGTTTGAAATGTATTTTAATCGCTTAAAATTTAAAATACATGATTATTACATAGTTTTGTTGAGTCATTTCAAATTTTACGAAAATCGGATTAATAGTTTAATTAGAGGAACAATATTCCATTACTTTATAATCAATAGGAAAAAATAGTTTCAAGACATTTTAATGATGTTAAACTCTTTCGAATATAATAGAATTGACATGAACCTATGAAGTATATATATACTAAAATATATATTCTATACAATCTGTGATGCAAAGAATATTTATTACAAATTACAGGACCACACAAAAGTATTCCACTACCTAATACTACACGGGGAAACATTCTTTGAGACGTGTTATAATTGTATTAAACTATTTCACATTTTATGAAAATGATATGCATTGCTGAGGTGTAATAAAAGTTACTTTCTGTATATTTACTGGAACACAAAAAAGATTTCGACCACTATACTGCATGCGAAGTATTGTTTACTATAGCTGCAAATTCTGAATATGTTTAAAACTGCGTTATCGTACAAACGAACCTCATTTGTTACGCTTTACGTTCAATTTCCAACTTGGTTTTATTTTTTTCTTTAAGCAAAATAGCATTTTTAAAAATGTATGTACAATTTTATATGATTTTCTTTTCTTTTTCCAGGAAGTTTATAATAATATTTAAAGTAAAATTCTTCCTTAGTTTGCAACTTTTAACCTCCCCCATTACATTCAATGACTTCTGTTTTGTTTGTTCTTCACACAGTATTTCAAAATTTTCAGACGTTTAAGATATTTTTCTCCTTACTTTCTGCCCATGTTTCTTTGCATTGGAAATAAATTATTGGGTCAAATTTTCCTTACCCACTAAACTTAAAACATTTATTTTTCAACCATAGTTGTTAATCGTTCATTTCCCCCCCCCCCCCCCCCCCAAAAAAAAAAATGTAATACAATAAATTCAAAAAAAAAAAAAAAAACTTATTCTATCCATGCTTTTTTTTACTTGTGAGTGTGTTAATAAATAAATAAAGCATTAATAAAGCCCATTTTTAGATTATTTTTTAGCCAAACATTGCTCAACAAAGGTAGACAAAGCATGGCATATTTTACCAAGATTCTTAATAAATCTTTGGTGCTTTTAGAATACAACTTAATTGAAGGGATAAATAAATCTGTTATTTACATTTTATAAAAAGTGTGAATGAGTGAATTAGTTCAATATATATATATATATATAATTTTTGCCCATTTTAATTTTAAGATAAAACAAGAACGAAAAACAAAATCCAATTCTTTGAATTACTTAATAACGCATCAAACAAAATCACAATTACGTGTATCTGCTATGCATCACTATGGTAGAATCTCGCAAGTTCCACTTGTTTTTTGCCACTCTAATGGATGTTGCCACCGAGCCGCAACAGAATCAAGAGGTATTGGGAGAATAACATTGAATGCGTAATCTAGTTATTCCTATATCTATGATGTGAACCCGTTCAATATGCAACTTTTGCCTAATCCTTTGAAGCATGTCTTAAGTGGATTTGACTCTACATACTTACCAACCTTCTATTATCAAATAAATGCAGATTCTGCTAGTATTGCTTGATGCAAATAGATATACAAAACAGTGCCATATGAAAGGAGAGGGGGGGGGGCAAATGGCACCCCAGGCATGTAAATTTAGGGGACGCCAAATTTAAACATAATTTCTCGCTTGTCACAAGAAAAAGTTGGGGGTAGTGCGTGCCAAATTCTAACTTTCTCCTGGACGCAATTTTCTCTTTGCATCGTTTTTTGGCATGAGAAAACTATTGGGCTGGGTCACATGTTCAAAAAATTTCGATTAGTGGGTCATTATGGGTGAAGACATTTTTATCTAAAAAATGGCTCTTATGATTTTGACCAAATTTTATATTTTATCATTTTGGATTACAAGAAGACCATTGGGTTAGGTAACATGTTCGAGAAAATTTGGTTAGTGGGTCATTGTGGGTCATGCTATTTTTATCTATAGATTTTCTCACGGAATTTTCACTAAAAATTGCATTCTATGGTTTTGGGCATGAGAAAAACATTTGGCTAGGTTACATGTTTGAGAAAAAATTTTAATGGGTCATAAAGGGTCTGGGTCAAGCTATTTAAACAACGACGGGATTGATTTTAGGGCTGCACTGAGTAGTACTTTGGCCGAGAAGCCGAGTACCGAGCCTTTTACTACTCGGCCGAGTACCGAATTACCAAGCCCGAGTAGTTGTATATACGAATGAGCTTTCAATGCACACAAAGTGAGCTTTAAGAGTAACAAACAGTGTAAATATAATAAAGATACTTCTTTAACATATAATCATATATTTTCTAGTTAGCTTTTAAATAATTTCTAATTAACTAATTTTAAATTTAATTATACACCCTTTAAAGATAATTTTTAAAATTTCAAACAGTGTAAAACAGTAGCATTACTTTTAAAAAATGGAAAAAAAGTGATACATAAAATTTAAATTCAACCAATGTAAATTAACTGATTCTTCAATTTACAAATGAAATCTATATCAAGAATGATTATTGGTAGCTGTAATTTTGAATAATTCAAATAACTGTTGTTAAAAGTAATGATGTAAGCTTGCATTATTCACAATATGCAACCTACAATAAAATCCGTTTTATCGCCTAACAGGCTGTTTTAGACATCTTAGAAGCTAAAAACATTGTAGGAGGATTTTGACTATTCCATATAGTTGCATGCTCAAATTTCGAAAAAAGTTCAGTTTCCTTGCCTGGATCCAAAAAGATTAATTATTAGAGTAATTAACTGTAATAAACCATAAGATGGAGCTCAAAATATAATATATTGAAAATGTTGCATGAATTAAAACAGCCTCTTTGCTTTTATGCTGCTGAAAGTAAGATAAATTTAACCACAGTTCAGTAGCAATCACTGTGAAGTGTACTGAAATTGTTACTTTTATTCAGAGTAATCATAACATTGATGAGCTCAAATGAATAGATCGCCATGTTAGGAGTAATACTACCAATTAAAACATTACAACATAATTTGGAAAAAGAAAGTTTCAGCCATTTTAATTGTGATACAATGAAAAGCGGATTAAGAAGTTAACTGGAGGGAAGAATTTGCATTTGTGTCTTTTTTTAAGTTTTCCGTATTTTGTAGGCACATTCTTATATATTAAATAAAATATTTTTTGAATAATTGCAAATATTATACATTTATATTCAAATGACTTTTACAGATCAGTTGTTAAAATTCCTTTGTCTTCAATAATGTTATAAATCAATCAAAACATTTAAAGCACCAAAATATTTTATTTCTTCTTGCAAACTAGTTTCAGTAGCCATAGCATACCATCATCAGTGCAAAATATGATGATGATTGTATACTATGGCAACCAAAACTAGCTTGCAAGAAGAAATTAAATATGTTAGTGCTTTAAACTTTGATTTATTCATTGATAATGTATTGTTCAAAATAATTTCTCATTGTAATGATAATAAATGCTTATAAATGAAATCCTTACAACTACTCGGTAATGTACTCGGTACTCGGCCCAAAATTTGGCTGAATACCGAGTACTCGGCAACTTGGCCGAGTATGCTGAATACCGAGTACTCGGTATGGCCCTAATTGATTTTAATGAAATTCTGTATATAACAGTTTTTTGACTTGAGAAAATTAATGGGTTAAGTCACAAGTTTGATAGATTTCGATTATAGGGATAATTTGTGGGTCATGATGAATCATGTCAAGCTATTACTAAAGAACAGGTGGATTGATTTTAATGAAATTTTGTATACCACATATTTTTTTTGTCATGAGAAAAGCATTGGTCTGGGTCACATGTTCGAGAAATTTCAATTAATGGGTCATAAAGGGTCCAGGTCAAGCTGTTTATATTTAAAGAACAGCAGGATCGATTGAACGAAATTTTATATGAACAACTTTTAGACACGAGAAAACTAATGGACTAAGTCACATGTTTGAGAGATTTCAATTTTAAGTGTCATTTGTGGGTCATGGTCAAGCTATATCTAAAGAACGAGTGGATTGATTTTAAAGAAATTTTGTGTATAACATGTTTTGGGCATAAGAAAATCATTGGGCTAGGTCACGTGTTTGAGAAATTTCGATTAGTGGGTCACTTTTAGGTAATTCTAATTTTATCTAGACAATGTCTTGTGCAATTTTGACTAAGTTTTGTATTCTATCGTTTTCAGTCACAAGAAAATCATTGGGTTAGGTCAGATGTTTGCGAAAATTCGATTAATGGGTCATAATGGGTCAGGGTCAAACTAATTATATCTAAAAAGCAGCTCAATCGATTTTACCTAAATTTTGTATCTAACATTTTTCAGCACACAAAAATATGAGCTAGGTCACATGTTCGAGATATTTTGATTATAAGGGTCATTTGTGGGTCATGCTAATTTTATGCTCGTGAAAATTCGATTAATGGGTCAGAATGGGTTAGGGTTATTCTAATTATATGTAACAACGATTCAATCAATTTTACCTAAATTTTGTAACAAAACGTTTTTTAAGAAGATTATTGGACTGAGTCGCATGTTAAACAAAATTATATTAATGGGCCATTTCGTTTCATTGCTGAATGCTGTCAAGCTAATTTTATCTAAGAAATGGTTTAAACGATTTTGATTCAATTTTATATTCTACTGTTTTTGATTACCTGAAGACCATTAAGCTAAGTCACATGTTTGATCAAATTTGATTAGTGAGTCATTTTGGGTAATAATTGTCAGGGTCACGAGAAAATGACAGCAACCAATAAGTTCACGATATTTCACAAAATATTGGCAACATTTGGCCAAAAAATTGACTATTAAGATTACGAAAGCCACAACACATATTTGGTACGAAATGAAAGAATGTCTTCAAATTTGGCTATACCTGGCAAAAAATGTTGTCTTTCAGAATGTGATGAATTTTTTAATACATTCTTAATAGGATTCGAGATGCATGGTTAAATTAACCAGAGTCAAGCAAAAAAAGTGATTTGGATCGATGTCCTTTTGTTGTAAATTTTAAAATAAAGTAAAATTTATGGACATGTGCATACAAACATAGTTTTCTTGTTGATTGTTTTTGTAATAACTTGTTTTACAGTAATAATACGCAGTGAATGATGCAGTGAAAATACTATATCAAGTTGAATATAAATTTAATTTTGACCGAGCTTAGCTCGGTCACCCCTGCTAGTTTTGATTTATGATTGCTATTTTATTTGTATGTTTTAGATCAAAACAATTCTGAATCCTTTTAAATGTATCAAAGAATTATTAATACTTATTAGCTTAAAAAATTAGAAGCAAAATAAGTAAAAATCAAAACTTTGAAATGTGTTAGTAGACACTGGTAGAAATAGTATTAAAAAGCATGAACTTTATGAAATAAATAAACTGAGTCAACTTCTTAATTTTTTATAGCCTTTAGAATGGGCATTATTTCATTTATGTTTGCAATGTACAATTTTGTTTTACCGGAACATGCATCTCTTCATCCATTACTTATAAAATTTGCGATTTGTCTTTGATTTCCGTGGCTCTGTGTTGCACATGCATCTCTCTTTCTTTGAAGCAAGAAATTCTCTCTTCGAATGTTTAAAAAGCAAACTCTTTCCACATCACTATTGGTACTGAACTTCGATTTTAACTAATAAATTATCGCCTTGCTATTGGAACGACTTGTAATTTTGGATTATCATTCAGAGTTCTTATATTATGATACCAAGAATTTTTTATTATAATGATATTCTAAAATGCACTCACAGCTTTTCATCAAACAAGTTTTACCTATGCCTCCCATTTATTAAAAAATTCCTACAGAACCCTGGTTACTCGAAAATTCCTATGGAACCCTGGTTAACCGAAAATACTGTGGTTCCATGCTTTTCAGGTAACTGGAGT